>QPKB01000011.1:22705662-22814551 GCA_003546025.1 Camphora micrantha
ATAGCATTGGCTCTTTGTAGTCTGTTATCATTGATTGCCTTTGACATTTCCAGCAATTGTTATTAATCATTTTATTCTGTTTGTATTCAGATTCCTTGAGTAAGAGAGTTTTATAATATATGCAGGTGCTGGGAAGACAAGTTGCGGTAGATGAGAGCAGCATCTGAGTTACTTCTATTATTTAAGGTAGACTTTTGGATCAAAACTATTTCTTAGTAGCTGTGACTGGCCAGGTTCCAGAAATATAATAACCTAACCTAATGCAATGTTTGCTTTGAATATCTGAGGTCGAAGTCAGCCCTCTCAACCACAGATGAAATGCGAGGTCATGTTGAACATGGCTTTAATACGGGGTGAAAATCTAATGTTTGAAAACTCGGAACACGGTCCCAATCTGGATGTCATGGAATGAATAATTTGGTTGAGTCTGGATTTCACCCCAGTAGAAAGTGTACGTCTTGCCTGTATTTTACTTATAGGTTCTGCATAATTACCATTTCTATTTGAATCTCTGTTACATTGGTGACGTCTTTATTCTGAGTTTGTTACTGATTTAAATCTGGGTACTGGTACAAATGGCCAATTTGGCTATGGTTGTCTCATAAGTCATAAGTAATCAATTGGTTTGGCAGGTGGATGATGAGCAGTGGCCCAAGCTGAGTTGGGTGCACTCGGCCGAGTTGCATGGGAGGCTGGAATAAGAAGATGATTAGGTCGGGTCGAAAATTGGATCTTGTTGCTTGTAGCAGCTGCCCGAGCAAGGCTGACACTGGATCCAGGTGAGGGCACTGCCTGTGTTGAATTCAAGGTTCATATCTCTTTTGGGTGTGCCAAATCCGACGATCACGATATAATTTGAAGTGCCCAGTGGTCTGCCCAATCTTTCTGGAATGGTGGTCTCCTCTGCATGGACCCTTTAGTTGTGGATTCGGGTGCGGAGCCAGCTGACCCGGAATTGGTCCTGGCGGAGGATTTCAAGTGGAGTGGACTTTTGGATGCCCGAGCCCTAGCAGGGCCCATAATGGTGGTGTAGTATCAGACCCGATCCATTGAACCCTGATCATGACTAAAAGCCACTGTTATTTTAGCTTGATTAAGTATAATTACTAAACTGGGCCACCACTGCAGCTGTATTCCATAATTTTGATTATTCAAACCGATTAGTAAGATGGTCAGGGTTTGAAGAATGGCTCCTTGCCCGAGTGGTAAGGCGCATCAATTTCTTACCTGGCTGCTAGGGTTTGAATACTAGATATGTTCCTTGTTCCCTGTTCCCACTTGTAGGGGTCCCTTTCCTACTTGAGTGGGCTGCCTTTTCATTTGTGTGTGGGGCTCTCTTGGGTCACAGCCCCCTTGGCTGGGTACCAAAAAAAAAAAAAAAAATGGTCTGGGTTTGGATTGGCCTGGCTAATAACTGGTAAGATGGTATGAGTTTACTGTTCAGGTTGGTTCTTGTTCAACAATAGCAAATACTAGGGGAGACAGACTCTGAGTGGTTTGGATTCTACATCCAAGGCCTTCTCTGCGAGTCTGGACTCTTGTACTTCAACCTGCAAGCCTGACCAGATAAGTCAGGATTTTGGGCTCGGGTAATAAATGGGCCGGGTAAAATTAGGTGTCTCTGCTACCCTCATAAAATTAACCTGACCTGACAGCCCATTGACACCATAACTTGGCAACACTAATGACCCTGTTAATGCTTTTTTTTTTTTTTTGCCTTTTCTTTATGGTAATGTTCTGCATATTGGGGTTTGTAACTAGGCTGATAACGCCTGCATCTTTAATTATGAATTTTCAGAACAAATGTTCATTTAAAGCATACTTCATTTGCAAAAATTTATAACCCTTATGTGCTAAAAATGTCTAGTCCAAGACTGAGCACGCAGTAGGTACACAGGGACATGGGCCAAGCCCTAGCCCATTAAGCAGCCTTGGGTTGGTCATAGACTAGGCATGGCCATAGCCAGCTCTCCATCTTTTGTAGTAAAAAAGTCCTGCAATATCTTCAAACATGATACATGTGAAAGAGTTTGTGTGAAGAATATAAAACAGAAAGAGCTTTCAAATTTTAACATTTAAGTGAAAAATCAAAAAAGATTATTGGATGTTGCTAGCTCCCTGAACAGAGACCATGAAAAGGAGGTACGGAAAATTTTCATTTTGATGGTCTATAAGCCTTAGATGAAATAATATGCAATGTTCAAGGAGCTTGATTTTATAGATGGCTAGGTTAATGAAAAAGAAAAGAAAAAAAAAACAAACAACCAGAGAGCTTCTAATGCCACAGCCCAAGCTTCTCTCAGCACAATCTTTTTTTTTTTTATGCTGAATATATCTTTGTGTAAAATTACCTAAAATAACGTCTAGCATAAGTCTCTCCCTCCCCAACTTCTTTCTACATTCACCGTCGGAGGGGGAGAGGGCGACAAGCAGGGAAAGGGAGGGCGACGAGCAGGGAGAGGGAGAGAGAAAGAGGGAGAGGGAGAGGGAGGGAGGGAGGGAGACATGGAAAAGGAGAGGGAGAGGGTTAGAGAGGGTGGTTGGTAGAGGGCGGCCGCAAGGAGAGAGGGGAGGGAGAGGGAGAGGGATAGAGACATGGAAAAGGAGAGGGAGAGGGATAGAAAGGGTAGCGGGCAGAGGGTGGCCGCAGGGAGATAGAGAGGGAAGAAGGGGGGAGTGGACTGAGAAAATGAGGGTGGAGGGGTTTGGGTATTTTGGGAATAATAGTGTCTAGAGAAAAGTTTTGGAAATCTTTTCACTTATTTGGTTTGTATAGAGAGAAGGGTTGTGCTAGAGAAGCTTTAGCTTTGGCATTAGTAGTTAAAAAAAAGAAAAACATTTGTACATGATCTGCACACGAATTCTTGTGTCCTAATCCAAAAGCTAGAGAGATTCCATGTGTAATGGATGAGATAATTTGCAATGTTCAATGCAATTGATTTTGTACTTGGCTAGAATTTTTTTCCAAAACAAGAAGAAATCCTTGAAACCCTTTGTACGCAATAGGCTAATAGGCCCCACAAACTCTCGTGTTAAAAAGATTTATACGTTGGAAAATCTATATGTTGTGGATCCATCTAAAATGCTAAAAAAAAGGAAAACTATTAGTATTTTATAGCGATCAATCTAATAACAGTCCCTATTTCATTTTGCACTTAAAATCCTTAGCATGCCCAAGTTCGGACATAGCCCATGTATAAATTATTGACCACATGAGTTAGGCCCAAGAGCGGCCCTTAATGCCATGTAAGGCCAAAATCTGTTCAGGCGGCAGAAGCATGGCTCGCTATACAAGTGTGGAGCTGAAAGCCCAGTTAGACCCGGACTCTGAGTGAAAGTTTGAGAAGACTTTTTTTTCTAAGTAGATTATGATTAGGAGTCTTATGCATGAATTTGAGGCTATATATTGGGTGGTTCTCTCAACCCAAAGATACACACATCATCTCTGAAGTTATGAATTAGAGATCTAATTGAGAGAAATTTTCTCTAGAGATTTATTGAAGAGTTATGCTGGCAAGTATTCTAGAGAGTCAGGTTCTTTTGCATCCCTTGTAAAAGATCATCTTTTTGCGTAGAAGGTTTGAGGAGTCAAGCGCAGGATTGAGTCTATTGCAGTTAACAGTGTGAAGTCGTTGAAGCGTGAAGTGACACAAGGTAATTTCAGTCCTTAGGGGATATTTGGGGCGGAAATATGAGTTTCTTGTAATTGCGAGATTCATAATATTTGATTGTTGATCAAGTTCAATCAGATCTGTGGTTTTTCACCCGGTTAAGGTTTTGCAGGCTAAATCTGGTGTCCTTGTGGTGTGTGCTTTTGCTATTTATTTCCGCTGCGTAGATTATTGTTTTTTGCACACTATTGGGCTGATTTATTGAGTGGACAAATCTAGAGATCTCATATCCTAAACCTTTAATTGATATCAGAGCGGGTTGCACTATTTTGCTGTGTTTGATCTTAAGAGATTTCTAGAATGGTACTCAATTAAGAAGGGACATTAACTACTAAGCCCCCTTTGCTAGATGGTTCTAATTATGCATATTGGAAACAAATGATGATTGGGTTCCTTAAGTCCGTTGATGATGATGTTTGAGATATTGTTGAGGAGGGCCACTCCAAACCAACAATTGTGGCTGATGGGAAAACTGTTTTTAAACCGAAAGCCCAATGGACTAAGGATGAGAAGCATGCCTCAAGTTGTAATAACAAGGTGATGAATGGTATATACAATGGAGTGTTTGCTAAAGAGTTCTGTAGGACATCTACATGCAAAATTGCAAAAGAAGCATAGGATGTCTTACAGTCAGTTTATGAGGGTACATACACGGTGAAGCAATCTAAATTGTAAAGGCTGACTAAAGAATTTGAAACCATCGTGATGGAAGAAGATAAGACATTTGATCAATTTTATGCAAAGCTGAATGATATTGTTAATTATGTTTTCAATCTGGGTGAAGAAATACCAGAAAACAAGATTGTCATGAAAATCCTGAAGTCTCTACCTTCGAGGTTCAATTCTAAAGTTGATGCTATAAAAAAAAAATAAGAATCTTGATACCCTCAAAGTCAACCAGTTGGTTGGAAACCGTTTGGATAAAGAAAAATCTAAAGAGAAATGTATTGCTTTGAAATTTATTTCAGAATAAAAGAAAAAAAGCCTGAAAAGAATATTGAGTCTAATTTTGAATCTGAGGCTAAAGATGATATGTCTGAACTTTTTAATTGCTTCAAGAAGAACATGAAGTCAAAACAAGCTAAGTGGAAGAGTTCTAAATTTGAGAAGAAGGATTTTGCGAAAGGAACCAAGTGTTTTGAGTGCTAAGGCTATGATTACTATGCTAATGAATGTGCCAACAAGAAAAATAGTACAGTAAAAAAGGTTCTCAACACAACTTGGGATGAAGAGTCATCAGAAGAAGAAAAAGAACCTTCAATTGATACTCCTGAAACTGTGAATGGCAAGTTTGTGGCTTTCATGACTAAGTCTCTGTCTGACAATGATACTAATGAAGACCATAATGATGAGATGTCAGATCAAGAGAAAGATTACGAAGAGTTGTATCATACTACATAAGCTGATTGTGTCAGGATAACCAAGTATGACAACAAGATTACTGTTAAGTTTAAGGCTGCTCAAGAAGAAAACTCTGCATTGAAGAATGAATTAGAGCAAGCACTTGAAGATGTTCTTCTCTTGGAAGGTCAGAAGAACTGCATAGAGGAAAATTTGATTGCTAAGGGTTAGAATTTCAAGAAGGTTGAACAAGAGATCGAGACTCTCAAGATAGAGTTACAGAAGGTAAATTTTGAAAATAAAGATTTGCAAGGAAGACTGAAGATCACTCTGTCTGAACTAGAAGTAAAACAAGTTTCGCTAAACAAGATGAACACTGGTTCGATAACTCTTACAAATATCTTGTGCAGTCAGAAGTTTCATTTTGACAGAATCGGTTTCGGTTACAATCATGGTGCATACACTTCAAATCCAAAGGTAAAACAATTTTTGTTTCTAGTATTACACATGCTACTCCACATACTGCACATATATATATATATATATATATAATATGTGTTGAGTGGTTTTAAGAAAAAGAATGTATCATGCTCTGCACGTACATCCACTTGTCACCATTGTGGAAAGAATGGACACATTCGTTCTCATTGCAAGAAGCTGCAAAGTTTACCCAAGACTAAGCAATGACAGAAGAATTTTTCTCCACCTAAGACGACTCTAATTTGGGTAAGAATGTCTGATTTGCTTAAGGAGTTTGCTCACATTGTGCTGATAGATCAAACTACACAAGTGTGAGTGACTAATTATAAAAAGCTTTGATCAAGTGATCAAGGAGGTCAAGCTCCCACCCCCAGTGCTGATATGAAGATCACAGTAAGTGGGAGTCAAAATTGAGGGGGAGCTACTGCTGGATCCAGATTGATAGAAGTTGCATGTTTTTTTTTTTTTTGGTTTTTCAATTATGAACAAATACAGGAGAAGAAGAATAAAGACAGGGGGAGTTCTACATGCTAAAGCAATTCAAGATCTACAGTGCCGATTTTTTATATTTTTTTAAAATTCAATGTATTTTGCGTTTTTCTTTTGGGGTAGATTATATTATATTGTTTTAGGGAGTTTGTTCAAGAATTGCCAAAATGGGGAGATTGTAAGGCCAAAATTCTGTCAAGCAGCAGAAGCATGGCTCGCTATAGTGAGCATGGCGCTAAGAGCTCAGTTGGATCCAGACTCTGAGTGAAAGTTTGAGAAGCTTGTTTTGTTTTAAGTGGATTATGATTAGGAATCTTATGCACGGATTTGGGGCTATGTATTGGGTAGTTCTCTCAACCCAAAGATACACACATCATCTCTCAAGTTCTGAATTAGAGATCTAATTGAGATAAACTTTTTCTAGAGATTTATTGAAGAATTGTGCTGGCAAGTATTTTAGAGAGTCAGGTTCTTCTGCATCCCTTGTAGAAGATCATCTTCTTGCGTAGAAGACTTAAGGAGTCAAGCTATTGATTGAGTTGTTAAGATTGTATGACCTCAATCTAGTGGATAATACAGATAAATTGATTTATTTTATTAACTAATTTATATTTTCATGCTTTATTCATGAGATGAATGGTATTTTATTCTATGTTTGCACATGACCAATACAAAATGACATGATGGTTCATGAGATGAACTGGAGCTCACAATTATATTAGATGTGATCCATGTGTAGTTGAGATCCACATACAGGGGACAGATCACAAATCTTAAACTTAAATTGATTCACAGTTAGTGATGTGATTGAGCATCTTATCTGATAAGGTTGTAGCATTGTGATCACTATGAGATAGTGTGATATATCTCGAACATCAGAGTGTAAGACTCTGGATCAATGTGCTGGTACATTAGATGTACTGAAGGACCATGAGTAGCACCTTGTACTAGTCTGTCTTTCGATTGGACTGTTCTCATAATTCCCAATAGGCTCTTAATCCTGAAAGATTAATGGATTCAAGTGTCTACTATACATTTACTTTGAGTCATCAATAAGTAAGGCCAATTGTAGGTCAACACATCGATGTTTTGAGTATGTGGTAGTGGAGCTGTGGGAACATATAATTCTCAAGATGGAATCTATTCTCATAAATATCCCCTTGTGCCAATTAATGGATTTTATCATTAGTGAGTGTGCATCCATCTCAATGAGAGTTTATTGATGGTATTGATTATTACTGTAATTAATTAGGTTACAAGGATAATAAGAGATGAATCAAATTTGGTTGGACAGATTTATTCCAATAGATCCATGGATATATTTGATGGAGGAGCCTACTTGTAGTAATTGGGAAGTTTATGATCTTCTTGTAATTATTCATAAGACTGGAGTGAAATTACATTTAATTAGTGAACTTATTTGCAATTCACTGTGGGTCCGAAGTTCACATGAGATGATGTGGGGTCCAAATTCCTGGTTGGAGTTATATTCTAAGGAATCCCTAGTGGTCCCCATGCTAACCCTAATAAGAGAATGTTACTAATCTCATTAGAACTCTTAAGGAAAGGAGTATGATACTTACTAATAATAGAATTGAGACTTCTAATCTTGGTCTAACAGGAGGTGTGCCATAAACTATAAATAAGAGGTGAGGGTTAGAGATCTCTACACATAATAATCTCTCAAGTTCCCTTCTCTTCCTCTCTCTCTCCTCTGGTTTCCTACTAGAGATCTGGAGTTTTCTTATACTTGGAGATCCCATCATTCTCCTTGAGAAGTTTTCTAAGAGGGTCATAACTTGGAAGAACATAAAGGCAAGGGAGATCAATATTTGCGAAAAAGATTTTTTCATAGAAATCAAGTTCTCGATTAGAGCATAAATAAGCGCCAAAGGTATAGATCTATTATTTATTTGAATTAGTAAATCTAGTTATGCTTGTTGTTTATTTATCTATCTTTTTTATGGTTGTTTGATCTTAATGCATGAGATTATGGTTTTAGATCTTGTGTTTGAGTTCTTGGACTTATGGATATTTGATCCCTATATCAAGTGGTCCACCTACTTCCAACAAGAGTCTGTTGCAATCAACGGTGTGAAGTGGTTAGGGGATATCTGGGATAGTGTTTGTAACAACCTAACCCAGGCCCGGTGCAATATTGTCCTCTTTAGCTCTTAGGCTACTCGACCAAAGGACCTGGCCCAAGCGCATCCAATCTTGCCTCAAAGCTTTAAAACGCGTCACACAAGTTAGGAAGGCATCGCACATTTAGCCTTCACTTTGGACACTCACATGAGCGATGTGGGATGTACCAGTTTGATTGTTGATCTAGTTCGGATCCGTGGTTTTTCACCCGGTTAGGGTTTTCCACGTTAAATTAAGTGTCCTTGTAGTGTGCTTTTGTTATTTATTTCTGCTGCATAGATTATTATTTTTTGCACACTATTGGACTGATTTATTGAGTGACCAATATGGAGATCATACCCTAAACCTTCATGCTGCATGTGCCATTAAAAATGTTAGGAAAAAACGAAGAGGTTTTCTTTGGGGGACTCGCAGTCTGGCATCTTAAAGAGAGATGAGAGAAGAAAGGAGATAACATTGTAATGAATTTGGGCAGCCATGAAAGGAGATATGAAACAGATAAGTAGAAAGTAACAGCGGATGATCCAAACAAGACAGACGACAAAATCCTTAAATAGACGAGAGAGAGAATTTTGTTTTTCCTTGAAGAAAACATGAGAGCAGCTTGCATGTGGGAAAGGGAATCGTGTGGCAGAACGAGTCTTCCACGAGTCAACATAGCCGCGTCAGGCCCACTCAGCAAAAAAGAAGATACCACTCGATAAACATGCATGCATGCATCCAAACTATTCATGGCTCATATAGAGTGGTTTTTTGTATTCCTGGCATCCCTTGCAATTGTTGGATCCCACTTGTTTCTATAAATCCAAACCTGTTGGAATCAAACTTTTTCCTCCCATGAGAGGCACTTGGATGACAGTTGGATGAAAGTGAGCTAGCATACGATGTGATTAGCACTCATCTGGTCATCGTAATCATAACTGTACGAATCTAACAGTGAATATTGATTAGATCAAAAGTACAATATGAAAAATTATCCATTCACAAGCTAGAAGAGGTGATAACAAGAGGTTTGCATATCAGATTAACCCTGGAAAAGCCACTTTTTTCATCAGTGTGGGCTTTTCTTATCGCTTGTATCATCTATCATTTTCACCTTGTGAGATTCTTTTTCTCGGTTGTGTGGTTCTCCTGCTCACTGTGCGGGCTTCTTCGTCTTAAAAAACGTACGAAGAGGTTTTCATCTAGCCTTTTTTGATTGGTAGGAGTTGTTGTGTTCATATATTGTATGGTAATGGTCAGATGACACTGACATAAAATGTTCTGCTTTATGAGTGGAAGTCTGTTGGTCTAAAAAGATAGGAGACCTTTCATATTCGAGACAATATTATACTGGCCTGGTCATACTGCAAACGGATCAGGTTGGTTGGAGAAGTCGTGTTGACATGGGTCCGTGGGATGAGGCCTAACAATTGACATGTGTGATCTGAATCTGACCCCTAACCTGTTTAGCAAGCCTTTTATCATGTTCCCTTGCATGGGCCGGATGGATTTCTATGGTTTATCAAGAAACCAGGCCTAGAATCATTATTCTCCAAAGTGGTCCTTGATCCGGCTTTGTTTACCCATCAAACTCCTTGTAAAGGTTACTTTCAGAGGTGATCAAAAGGTTTTCTTATGAAAAGATGAATTTTGGGAAAAAATGCCATTGAGAAATATAGATCATGCCAGGATAAAATGCAAGCCACAAGATGAGAAGAAAATGATAAGTGAGGAATTGTAATAAGGAGAAATCTCTTAAATTTTCCTAAAATTCAACATTTTTTTGTAGTTATGATTCTACATTATGTTTGAATATGAGTGGAGAGAGAAATATAAAGGAAGAAATCATTTCAAAACTTTTTTTGAAATGGAAATTGAATGTACTTCTAAAGAATAAAAGTTCCAAACTCACAAGTGAATGGTGCCTGCTCTACTCCTATTAGGAGGAAAGCAGTACTTATATACTTCTACATCTGCAAAAAAGTAACTAAGAAAACTTTTTTTATCCTTTAAAAGATCTAAAACAGCAGAAAAGATGTTTGTATGGAGAATAAATGGTAAAAAAAAAAAAAGAGATGAAAGGTGATTTGACAAAGTCGAATTGCTAAGTGGACCCCACCTATTGCATGCTAAATAAGATTCAGTTATATATTAAAACATACATCTGACCACCATTTTTTAAATTCTATCATTTGTTAAAAGACTTTCCATAAGATATTGCATAAAAGTCATGAAATCATGGGACAGTCCTATGAAATTATGGGATTAAACAATTTATGTGAAATGCAGTGTTCCCATGATATCATAGGATTTGGGGCATAATAGTTAAAAAGAAAAAAATCGTTGACCAAAGTTAAATGACGCTGGTGACATTATCTAAACTTCGGTCATGAAATTGGTAAAATTGTGTTTAAGGATGACTAATATGTCAAAATCCCTTTATTCATTGATGTCCAAACTCCCAAGGTTTTTTTAAGGAACGGCCTTTTGAACAAGTCATGGTATGGTGTGTCAGCCGCACTTGGAATTTTTTTTTCTCTATAGATACTCACAAGCTCACACATTCACCCATGACTCAAGTCCCTCACCATCGGGGCTATAGCTTGCTACTAATCACTAGTTGCTTTTGCGGAAGAAAAGTTCAAGTGTATCACCACTGAATTATGGTGATTGAAAAGTATTTATGAGGCCTGTTTACAATATGTTAGTTCTTTAATTACTCAATCAGACTTTAAAATCATTGGATAAAATGATGAGAATGGAGTTAATAAAAAGAAACTTCGTACTATTAAGTGGAGTGAATTATGTAAACCAATTGAGGAAGGGGGCTTGAACATTAGAAAATCCAAAGAGAACAATTAGCTTTACTTGCCAAAATTGAATGGAGATGCTTAACTAATGAGAGTTTGTTATGCACCCAAATTATCAAGGATAAATATTGTCTGAATAAGTCTCTTTGGAAAGCCAGAATTAATTCGGGAAATTCTTGATTTTGGAGAGGTTTTGTGAATGCGGTTACCTTTATAGTGATCATGTAGGATGGGTCATTGGAGATGGCAAAGATATACCTGTTTGGAATTCAAGATGAATTCCATGTGATCATGGGCTTAGAAAGCCTCTTTCTCAAATCTCTAATCCTGATATTAAAATTAAAGATCTTTTGAATGACAATAAGTCTTGGAATCTCTCTTAGATTTCAGGCATTTTTAATAACGCGAAGGATGTGGAAGATATTACCAAGATCTATATCCAAAGTCCCATTTTAAATGATAAAAGAATTTGCCCTTTTACTAAAAATGGAAGTATATATGCCAAAATCTGCATATAAGACAATCTCTTCTTTAGATACTATGAATAGTAATGGTATGGTTAAATGGAAAAGTTTTTGGAAAAACCATGTTTCCCAATCTAGGTGAGCATGGGAAGGTGGGGGAGTTTGTGAGTGGTTTGGATCATTCATAGAGGAGACAAGTGGGTCCCTTAGTTTAGCCATTCCTGAACATTAGTTAGCAAACCTAGGTTTGCTTTTCTAAAGTCACCCTCCAGTCAATGTGAAAAGCACCTGATTTGATGCCACCGATAGGAGTAAGGGCATGACCTAATTTAGGTGTTAGGCAAATATATTCTGTCAATTTGTTTTCCCTATTCTTGATTTTAAGGCTTTCAAGTTTCAATGGTTCGTTTTCAAGTTTCAATGGTTCGTTTTCAAGTGAACGGTACCTTTTTAGTCCAAGTGGATAATAATGAGTTCGGCTCCAAATTGAAATGTGTGTTTAATGATTTGGATTGATAACACAGGGGGGGCCTTATTGTATGAAAAAGAAACGGGTAATTTGCTGCTTTCCAAAGATGTAGATGGGGAGTTTTTACTCTGGTATCTTATCATGTCCCTTAAGCATTCCAAATGTTGCATTTGATTACTCGAATTCTAACAACTACTTAAAAAGACTCTTCTAGCCACTTGTTTTTTCAGAATTCACACCTTCTTTGAGGGGCCTTGTCCAAAGAATTTCGAGAATTCCAAATGCTGCCCCACTGGAAGTAGAATTCCAGAATACTATTTAGAAGATTCTCTTTATCTCCTAGAACCAACAAATCCTCAAAGGATTTTCAATTGAGAGTTTTAGGTTTCGCATTGAGAGAGGACTCATACCATTTGTAGGATATATGATCCAATGGTTGTAAGCTTTTTGAAAACTTATCAAAATCCATGAAAAATTGACACCTCGACTTTCACCTCAAAGCAGTTCTTGGCCATCAAGAGAATTTGAGCGGTTCGGGTCTTGCAAAGGGGGCATTGGAATAAAAGATTAATTTTTTAGAATCTGAAATCTTTTTGCAAATATCTCGAAATATAGTAAGGATCTACGGTTGAGACTTGATCAACTAGCCGCGTTTTTACCTTTTGGAAATAATTCACGATTTAGATCATGATTTTGGGGCCCATAGGAACTAAAATATTGAAAAAAAGGACTTTTTTTCATCCCATATTACACACCGTGTAAAATCAACGGTCAGGAGTCTTTGGCCAATTTCTAATGATCCATGATGAATCGGGTTGCCAAATTTGAGCCCAAAGCCATTTTAGGCCTTTTGAAGAAATTGGATGGTTTGGATTTCACAAATGGGCCCCACAAAATTTCAAAAAATTGTCATCCAACAGTCTAGGCTATTTTTTTTTTTGCATATATCTCAAAATTAATAAATCAACGGCTTAGATTTTCATCATATAGCCGCTTTGGAGTTTTTAAACATGATTAACAATTTTGATCTTAATTGTGGGACCCAAAAGGTAGGTTTTCAAAGCAAAAACCTATAACCTTTAAGTTACCGCCCTTTTAGTGTAGCTCCGCTTTTCTCCCGATCCATGGACTTATAGTGTCTGAGGGGAGGAGGTCTGATTGCAAAAATAACTGCATTTGCGGATTTCCAACATCATTTCTCTCAAAATCAATGGCCAACCAAATATGAAAAATCGATGCACGTGAGGAAAAGCTCGAGATTTCCCAACGTTGATTGTTGCCAAATGTGTCTTAATGGGGCAAGGAGCATTCTGAATTCCTGCATTTAGAGAATTGAGCTAGCCGAAAGTGGCTTTTCACTTGGACATCTCAATAAAGTCTTACCTTCAGATCTTCATCAAAGAGAGAATTCAAATGTCAGAGGTGCAGCCAATGCATCTCATCAAGAATTCCCAGACATAGTGAATTCAGGGGATAAATGCTTGTAAGCAAATAGCCCTGAATGTTGTACTAAATTTGAGCATTTAGAATTTCACTTGGCAAACAACATTTGAGAATCTCCAAGGAATTCTGCTGACCAAAAATAGCATTTTGCACGGCCAGCTTTGTAAATTCTCATAATTCAAACATGAAATTTAGAATCTCGATGAGTCATCAACTACATTGTTGTCCAGAATTCCACAAGCGAAATTCCCGCCAAAAATATCCCTAAACAAATGGGCCATAATAGAGGCCATTTAGAAATTTCCTTTCCTTTCCAACTCCATGTCAGCACCTATTTATAAGGAAATTTCTTGTATCATTCATCAAAGAGACAGGAAGATCTTACACTAAATAATACACATAGGTTTAGTAATTTGATTTTCATAGCATCCATCACATTGCTTTCATTACATTTACACCTGATCTGTACACTTGGAATTGGCTATCAACCTAAAAAAAGAAGTCTTGATAGCCTACATATAGGTTATAATATGGTCGAAGTTTGGATTTGCAAATCCATATAGATGAAGACCCGGATCCTAATGTATATCAAAATCATAATGTTTGTTCTGAATTCAAACCAAAATCTCTACAGAAACCGAAACAAAGTTTCATATCGAGTTCTTTTACACTTGGATGTTCGGATGCCCACAAACAACCGTAACTAGTTTTTACAAAAAAAAAAAAAAAAAAAAAAAAAAAAAAAACTGTAACTAGTTGACTTGTCTGGATTCCAAAAGGAGTCTTTGAATGTCTTTTTTTTTTTTTTTTGGTGGAAGAGTTTTTGAATATTAAAAGACAGCTTTCACTAGTATGAGATCTTTGTCCTTTTTGTGTGGAACAGAAAATTTGCTTTCTGTAAGGTTGACTAGAAAAGTAGTCATGCAGAAAAGGTTAAGCTCCACCAGTGTCACCTCATGCTCAAGACTACGTGAGATTCTCTATGTTGTTAGCTTTTGTTAACTCATGTGGAACTCATTTTGATTCCAGCCATTCATATTAAATCTGATATAATATTAGCCAATGCATCCTTGGATTTTAAATTCTCATTTTCCATACATTAATCATATCTCTTTCCATAGTGGACCCATCTATACGATCTACATAAACCATAGTGTGAATTGTTAGGCCAGGAAAGACTTAAGCGAATATGGACCCAGGCCGATCTGTTTAATTATCGAGCTAGAACATTGGGCCCAGATTCATCCAAAGAGCCAAAAGATACAGCCCAAATCTGATTTGGACTGGGCTTGGGTCGGGCTTGTCGACGGGCCAGGGGTACTGTCCATTATAGGATCATTTTTCAAAAAGGCCAAAAAAAAAAAAAAAAAGGAAGTACGAGTAAGGTTTAATAAAGTGTATTTGTCACGGGCCATATCACATTGCCCGTGAGAAGGCTTCCTTTTATCAACTAAGATATTGTTTTTAATTTATTGTACTAGTTTATACTGAATTGCTGATACACACCGATTTCAGGAGTGACTGTTAGTTCTATTTGGTCACAATTGTTTCTACTGTTACATCATTAAAATCATTTATCCAGCTTATTATATTTTGTCTCTAGGCCTTTACTTATGCTTAAACTACCCTAAAATCATTAATGTGGAGGGTTTAGATACAAAAATGACATATGAGACACCCTCATGTCGGAGTTTTGATCATCAAAATTTTCAAAATGCACCCCCCTCCCCCCACCCCCTCAAATTGTTGCCAGCCGAATTAAGTTCAAAAGGTGTAGGCTTGAATACATGGCTATCATTTGTAAAGTTCAGAAAGTTTGGTTGGCCCTCTGGGTTAACAGACCTTTTCTAATTCAATGTTAACATTGGAAATAAAGATTTGACAATATAGATTTTGAGTCTTATTATAGGCAAAAGAAGCATCTTAACTTATCCATCATTTATTTCCTTTTAAGGTACCGAGTTCCAATTTTTCCAAGGTGGTGTCCACCATAGGAATGATCCAGACCATCTGTCATTAATGGCGCCATGGATGGATGATTAAAACATGGTATTATTACTCAATTGAGAGTTAATTTTCTACTCTGCGTAGTACATGGTTTGAGTGATTGCCGCAGAAATAGGGAAACCAGTCTTTTTTGAGTTGGACTCTAGCCACTTGGTACTGAAACATATTCCTATTCCACCAGCTGGTGCGAAAGATACATCAGATACGTCCGAGGCCCTATTTCCTCTGAACCCTTTTGTACGTTTGTCTTGTTTGCTCCCTGAAGATGATTTAGACGTACGTGAACCATGTGCAGATACTAATCATAATTACTTCGTGGGGCCCACCCATTGTAAGTATTGTCCTCTCCTTGCATGGAACCATCACAGGTCCGATGAAATTTTGAACGGCCCAGATCATCCCAATCTTTCCTGTGCAAGCTGTGTTACATGTAAGCATAAGGCCCCAACAAAATCAAACAAAGAAGGCTGCTCTCAAATCTCAACTCATTCCGCGTTAACGCGCAATACCTTTTCTATATAAACATGATCAGAAACCTCAGAAATGTACGAGTCATAGGTCTCAAAACTTTTTAAGTGTGATCATAAAAACAACTGCACCATGGCTCTCTATTCATGCCTCTTCTTTGCCTTCCTTCTCTTCACTTGTTCTCTTTTGGTGTGTGATTGTCTGAAGGTGGATGGGAAGGAGAGCAGAAGCTTTGATTCTTTTAAAGTTGGTTCTCTTGCACCTTCAACAACCTGCTATTCGCCCAAAGGTGAGTTGGTAGTCTAAATGTAGGAAAAAAAGGCTGTTGACTAAGGTGAGGGTCGACGGGATCTTTTCTTTTAATAAAGTTTTCCACAGAATTGTTTCATTTTTTTCTTCTTTGAAGTGTCAATACTCCAAACACATTTAGCCTAGGCTGTGGTTTTCTTCTTGGGTTGGTGTTCAAAACCATTTTCATGACAGGAAGAGGGAGATGAGAGCGTGCGACGACGGAGAGAGTGACAGGGAGAGGGAGTGTAGAGAGAAGTTGAGAGAGGATAGTTTTGGGTTGGTGTTCAAAACCATTTTCATGACAGGGAGAGGGAGATGAGGGCGTGCGAGAGTGACAAGGAGAGGGAGTGTAGAGAGAAGTTGAGAGAGGGTAATTGAGGAAAAATGGGGTGTGTAGAGAGTAATTTTATTAATTTTTTAACATAAGTGGTGTGTGGAGAGAAAACATCAGTGTGCATTTAGCAGTTCTCTTAGCTTAAAAACCAGCGACTTTGATTGTGCAGTTGCTCTTATTCTCTAAAGCTCCGTTTTAATGGGAAAAGACTATTTTTATATCAACTTAGTAATCATGTGGAGAAGGATGAGTGCAATTGGCAAATATGTCCTTCTGCACAATATTGTGCATGCTTTATAGGAAGGAAAAACAACTAGGGGATTTGACATTTCAATGCCTCTTAAACACTTAATCTCCAATTTCATGACTAAATTTCGTAAATGACACCAGAGTTGTTTGACTCTGGTACACTTCTTTTTTTTTGCCCTCGATCTCATGATATTATGGGATCCAAATGTTAAAAGTTGAGTGGTTAAGTGTTTACGGCGCATTGAAATTGGTAATTGAGTATTTAAGGCGCATTGAAATGTCAAATCCCCGAAAACCTATCTACCGAGGTCAAGGAACAATGTGATATTATACAACAAGGGCATATCTGTCAATTGTACTGATCCTTATTTGTAGGACGAGAGCTTCTATATGCACTCCACAATTTTCTTTCTACACTCTCTCTCTACACCGAGCATTGAAGTATGGGGATTTTAAGTTTTCCTTTGCAAACCCCCATAATACCTAAACTAACCCCAGCCATGGGCGGACCTAGGTATAAGAGTCTGAGGGCTGAAGCCGCCATCCATATATGAAAAAAAGTTAAATCTTTTAAGAATCCCCCCGCAAATTTTAGAAATTTATATGTTTTTTTTTTTTTTTTTTTTAACATTTGCTTCTTCCCCCAATATTCCATTTACATAAAGGCCCCCCAAGTTCAATTTCCTGGGTCAGTCCTTGACCCAGCCCTACCACCACCGCCCCCTCCTTGAGAACCCTCGGAGGGGGAGAGGGAGAGAGAGCGGGAGGAACAGATAGGGAGAGGCGGAGGCGGAGGCGGTGGAGGGTGGCCGAGGAGAGGGAGAGAGGGAGGCGGGCGGCGAAGGACCGAGGGAGGAAAAGAGGGAAACGTGGGTAGTTTGGGGACTTTCCCCAAGGGTATATTGTAATAAAAAAAAATTTTAATGGTGAGTGCGGAAAGAAAAAATATGGTGTGCATTTAGAAGCTCTCTAAATTTGTAAAATTTCTTTTTCAACACCCTTATACCCATTAAAAGGAGAGTCTCAATGATCAATGTCAAGCATATACCTAAAAACTAAGGATATGTTTGTTCGCATTAAAATACATAAAAGTTGAATACATAGGGCTAGGGTTGTGCAGGGGCCGGGCTAAGGCATATCCAGGCCCGACCCGGCATTAGAAACGCTGGCCCAGGCCTAGCCCCCCTAGCCCGACACAAGCCATAAAATTGAGGCCCAAGCCCACCCATTTAATCAATCGAGCTGGGCCAAACCAGGCTTTTTATCACTTATATGGGCACTTGATCAATTGTTTGGACTAATTAAATCAAATTATATGCATTTGTTACAGAGTTCGAGCTTTGGGCTTTCTGTCACTTAATCCAAGCAGCCCAATTATTAAATGGGCCCTAATTATATATCCAAGCCCGACACAATGGGTTGGGCCCAAATCTATCTCTGGTTGGCCCAACCCATGAGCACCCCCACATAGGGTGATTAAAACGAAGATCAAAGGTGAATTTTCAAAAAATGAGCATCAAATAGCATTTTCATAGTTTAATTGTAGTTCTTAAAAGGAATGGTATTTGATGATGTTCTTTTTTGAGAATTCACCTTTAGATTTTATTTTTAACCATTCTATGTATTTAATTCCTATATATTTTAATGCAAACAAACATGTCCTAAAAAATTTTCTCCACATCCAAATTGGGTTGCCTCAAGAATAAAGTTCACATGTAGACATCCTAGACGAGAATTTTCTCCTCATATATAATCTACCATCGTTTTTTTTTCCTTTGGGGGGCCGAGGAATACCTTACCATACTACCCTCATGTATGCAGGCTATTTTTAATATTACTATTGATTGTCGACTTGATGCTAATTAACCAATTGAGTATGTTATGGGTAATTTCAGCACTAACATAATAACCCGTGCTCAGCACAGGTATGATCGGCGTTGATGCATTAAAAAATATCTATAAATTGTAGAAAGAAAAGAAAAGAAAAGAATAAAAGGTTATCATGAAAGTACTTGTTTATGTAATCTATGAGCTAATGGGATAAAAAAGAAAGAGAAAAGAGAAGAATTGGTGAAGAAAGGAAATAGAGTTCTAGATAGAAAGGGAGGTATTACAGAAAATGGAGAGTGTAACTTTCAAAAGTGGAATAGTGGGAGGAGACATGAGTGGTGGTTTCAAAGTAGTTGGTATGAGATAAACGTGGAGAAAACTGAAAATATTTTTAAAAAGAGTAACTTACTTTCAAAATTATAATTGATGGTCAAAATCCAACCCAAAAAATCCTAGCTTAATATAGTATAATGGTACGAAACATAGGGCCTTGCGAACTCAAGATTAGGTGCTTTAAAAGAGTTATGCAATAACCAAATAGCTTCCAAATGTGTAAATAAACAAGAACATTTTTCGAAATAAGTTGTATGAACGGTATGGAATCTTAAGAAGAAAATATTCTTGTTTTGAAAGTAATGATAGTGTATATAAAGCCATAGGTCCTTTGCGGTTGTTTGTTTGCACCTTTTACACATGTAACATTAATTTATACATGTACATAGAATGATAAAATATAATTTATATAGCTGATCCCAATATAATTTGGACAAGGCATGATGATGACGATTATGTTATTTGCACTCATTTTTGTATGTAAATGATTTGCATGTATAAATTTTGGTGTGTATATTTACCTCTTTTTGCATGAGAATTTACCTTAGACCTTAGTAAAATAATTTACATACTCAAAGGATATAAATATTCCTCATGCGTCCCTTTGGGTGCTGAAGCGGTGTAAAGAACCTTTATCTCCACGTAGGTAGATTTGTAACATTATTTTCCCCTCTTTTTATCTATGCATTCAAGTGTGCCATTTTGTTTAAACGGAATTGGAACCTATGGATTCAAATGGTCTCATTTATGGATTGGATAGATGAGAATATATCTTCAAATGGGCAATTTCGTTTGTGAATTATGAACCCATTTTTTGCATATAATTTGAATACATAGGAATTCATTGGTGGAAGGACCTAGTGTATTTGCATAGAGCCAATGCATATCAGTAGTTGATTCTAATGGACTTGTTTGTTTGAATGGAGCTGGAATATACATAAGAAGGAATGCATTTAGATGGGCGTGTTTATTAGCATGCAATTGGTATAGATAGGAACTCAATATCAAATGGGCCTATTTGTTTGCATAGAACTGAATTACATAGGATCTCATTGATGGTATGGTTCTATTTTCTTCATGGAATTAGAATACACATGAAATAAATTATTTAATTGGGCTTGTTTGTTCACATGGTAATTTTTTTTTTTTTTTTTTTTTATACCCTAGCCAAGGGGGCTGGGACCCAAGAGAGAGCTCGCATACACACGGGAAAGCAACCCACTCAAGTGGGAAAGGAGCCCGCACAAGCGGTAAGAGGTGATATACCGGGGGTTTGAACCTCGGATAGCCGGATAAGAACTGACGCTCCTTACCACTCGGATAAGGAGTCGTTCTTGTTTACATGGTATTTAAATACATGGGAAGTAATTAATACAAAAAAGCTGCTTTTTCTTTTTTCTTAAATGGAATCGTAGTACAAATGATGTAGTTGATTCTTATGAGATAGTTTGTTTTCATGGAACAAAATAAATGTGATGAGAAATATCCATGTCATGATTATTTTTGCTCATACTTGCGAAGATAGGTCAAAAACTAAAAAAAATGGAATAATCTGCATGACAAAGAAAAATTGAATTACACAAACGTGCACTAAATCTGAAAACAACCTTACATTTCCCCCCAAAAAAATTTATACAAATTTGTGACCATGACTGGTATATATGAATTTTCATCAATGTAGGTTTCAATCACTCCGGATTGAGAGTAGTCCATCGGCACGGACCTTGCTCACCCTTTGGAGGAGGGAGGGCTAGCCACCGTCAAATCCTCCACGAGGACCAAGCCCGAGTCAATTTGATCCATTCACGAATCTCCAAATCAACCCAAAAACTCCAACCTCAGTCCACCTCACTCCCTGCCAATCTGGGCATTCCCTTTAGCACCAGCAACTACATCGTGACCGTCGGATTTGGCACACCCAAGAAAGATATGACCGTCGCTTTCGACACAGGGAGCGACCTCACCTTCATCCAATGCAAGCCTTGTGCCGTCAAATGCTACAACCAAAAGGAACCAATTTTTGACCCATCCCAATCAACTTCCTTTGTCAACATCTCTTGCTACTCGGTCGAGTGCACTTTACTCAGTACTGCAACGGGAAACCCATCCAGCTGCGACTACTCGTCCACCTGCGAATACTCTATCGGCTATGCCGATGGGTCGACTTCTGCTGGCATATTTGGAAAGGAGACGCTGACATTGACATCCACCGACGTGATCCAGAATTTCCAGTTTGGGTGCGGTCAGGACAATGATGGCCTCTTTGGCGAGACAGCTGGGTTGCTTGGACTCGGTCGTGGCCCAATCTCAATTGTATCTCAAACAGTCGGGGACTATTGTCAAGTCTTTTCTTATTGTCTTCCTTCATCATCTAGCTCAGAGGGGTATTTAACTTTTGGGACCGAAGCCATCAGTCCCGGAGTTAATTTCACATCGCTGGTAACCAATCCAAATGCACCGTCCTTTTATTTTCTCGAATTGATCGGCATTAGCGTCGGCGGCAGTGATATAGGGATCCCCCCGTCGACTTTCTCATCTCCGGGAACCATAATTGACTCCGGCACTGTCATCACTCGCCTTCAGCCGGACGCCTACTCGGCGCTCAAGTCGGCTTTTCAAAAGGGGATGTCAAATTACACCATGGCTCCGGCGTATGAGTTGTTTGACACTTGCTATAACTTCACCGGATTGGACACAGTGTCGGTGCCGACGATAAAATTGCGGTTCAGCGGAGGCGTCGACGTCGATATGACCATTTATGGGATCTTTTTTGTGGTGAGCCAGTCGCAGGTTTGCCTCGCATTCGCCGGAAACAAAAATCCAGAAAGCATCAGCATTATTGGAAATAGGCAGCAGCGGACGGTCGCCGTTGTCTACGATGTCGCTGGTGGGAGAATTGGGTTCGGCGCCAATGGGTGCAACTGATGGCCACGGACTTAGGATTTTCATTTGATGGCCATTGATGTCAACATGATCTATCAAAATCAAGCATACATAATAAAAATAAATAAATCTTATTCTAGTATTGAGAACTACAATAAGAAAGGCACCTATTAGTATAAAGACAAGCATACTCAATCATTCAAAATCATAAATAACTAGATTGACAAGCATTCTCATAAAGAAAAGAAAAGTTAGGAACTATTTAACTTCATCTTGCAGACCTAATCGCTAAGTTAACTGGCAATTACACATAAGAAAAAGATGATTTTCATTAATATCATTCTTAAATACAACTTCAGCTCTTTTCTAAAAATTATTTCTTGCTTAGACAAGGCCCAAAGCTACCTTAAAAGAAATTGAAAAAGTGGAGAACAATCCGCCGGGGGGGGGGGTGGGTTGTGTGTGTGGTGTGGCTCCCACGCTAATGGAGAGAGATCATGTTCCCCTTAAATAGTTTTTTAACACAAAGTCCTCTTGGTCCTTTCATCTTTAAGAGAGGATGGTCCCTTTGGCTCCAAGTTTGGAGGAGATGAGATGAGAAGAGAGAGAGAGAGAGAGAGTGTTCCAATCTCCTAACCTTGCTGGAAATAATTTGAATTTTGAACAAAGACTGGGCCCACTTTTGTTTTTTTAACTAAAAGTAATCTGGGTAACTAAAAGTAATCCTGGGTAAAAAATTCCAATCCAAATTGCTGAGGTCATAACTTGGTTATTTCAGCTACGATTTTCTTAATCTTGGGCTCCACGGCCATCCTACTCTAAATAAGATTTCCAATGGTGGGTAAATTTTACCGATCCGACAGTCAGATCGAAAGTGATGGCCATTTTACGATAGGCTATCCTGAAAAAATGGGGTTGGCTTTCTTCTTGCAATAGGAATCTTCCATAAATGAGAGATGGGGCCCATTGGAGAGTGTTGGACGTCACATAATGTGTGGAGTCCTCCTTGGACTCTGCTTTCTTGTTCCTTCTGTCTTCTTTTAATTTGAGTCCAATTCTATCTCTGTTTTGTAATAATTTCTGCAACTTTCAAACTTCTTGAGAGATAATGATAGGGGAATAATTTGTAGGCATCTAGAATCTTTCTGGATGAGAGGAGAGATTGTGTGATGTTCAGTATAGATGTGGGTCTCGTTGCTTTGAAAAATCTTAAACAATAAAACAACTAAATTATAAGTAATGAAATAATTAATGATGCAATGCATGGGATGCATGGGCCTTGCCTAATGCAAGATGAGATAATGCAATTAATGCAATGGTGCCACAGTGCTTTAAGATCTAATTGGTGGTACCCAAGAGTGATGTAGTATACTAATCTCGTAAATTCATACAAAATTAAGGGTTTTTAGCTAATCTTGACTATAAATCCACACTTATGATCCAATGCATGAAATCATGGGATTATGATGCAATTAGTCCTAATTAAGTCTACAAATGCACATGAAATGATGGCTTTTAAACCCAATTTTATAAACTTATCTATGTTAGAATTTGAAAAGTATTTAGACTTAACTAGCTCATTTTGAGCTTGTTTGGATCCATGGTAATGGTGGGAATGAAATAGCATAGCACATTTGAAGATATTTTCATTCTAGGGTAACATCCTAAAATTATTATTTCCTATAAAAGAACTTTTCCATGAAATTCCGGGAATTCTTTTTGGGTTGTATTGAATTTGACTTTCTGAAAGTCTATCATTCTATTTGGGTGTAACTGTAATTGTCTAGAAGCTGGAACATATGAATCAATTGATCAGATTGATATGGTTAATAAAGAGTGAAGTACTGAAATGATTGTGTTCTAGTTATAAGTATAATTTAGCTTATGTATTTGTTATAATGTGCTTAGCTGATAGGGTTTTCACCTTTGAACTTTCTCGCTACCAAGGTGGGTCCCACAAAGTGGACAGACGCTGCGATACAAAACGATAATCGAATGCATGATGATTACCATGCGTTTGTCAACTGTAAAACTGATGTCAATTATGAGAATTCTTGGCCTATGAGTGGACCATATACAGTGAACATGTCGGCAAGATCAATGGGGCACACTTGCATGTATTCCTATCATGGTAGGTTAGGATAGATGGAAATTTGGGTGTCAATGGGCCAAGGCCCGGGATTGAGGTTGTCCTTACACTGCCCTCAACATATATATGGAGGGCTTGGCCCGGGCAAACCAAAGCTCTTGGAGGGATTGCACTACTTAGGCCCTTGCTCTATTCTTTCGAGACAGAGCTATGGCTAGGTCAGGAATAGGCTGAGGGATTGAAAATAAAAAAGCTAGTTTTCAATTTTTTTTATACCACCATCTAGCATTGAGCGACAACTTAATATTAATTTTTCCTTCTTAAATTATTTTGGCTTGGAATCGTCAATCTTGGCTTTCTCCTCTAATTAACCCCATTACAAAGAAGAAATATAACAAATGTGCTTGCTACAAATAGAAATAAAAGAAATTAACATAAGAAAGGAAAAAGGGTTAACTTTGTCTCTTGCATCTTATTACAAAAACACTTTAAAGGGACATTCATCCTTCAGGCATAGGGAGTAAAAGAAATCACCGAACCCTCCATTAAATGAGCATGCATAGAAACAAGCAATATGAGGTGTAGCCACATAAATTACAACAAGAAGGCATTGGCAGTTGATGCACGTTTTTCATTTTAACTTTTTAATCTAAGAGATGGTAGAACAAATGATATCCAAAAGGTCAATTGCCAATCATCAAATATATATTTATTTTAGAGGTATAAGAGAAACATATTTCATATAATCCATTACTTTCGGTTCTAGAACATAAAAGAACGACAAAGTGTCGCAAAAAAAGTCCCAAAAGAACCTCAAATGGGGCATTTTAGTATATATTTAAATATTTAAATATAAATTAGTATAAAATAAAGAAAGATAGAAGGGTTGGAGAGGACTAGGTCAGGTCTAGTACTATCCAAGGTCGACCCTCAGAATTAAGTACCTACAAGAAAATCTATCCAAGACTAGCCCTCAGGTTTTCTCTTAAAAATAATGCCCTCATTTAAGGGTTGAGCAGGGCCGAGCACCCTTATCTTGGGTCTAGATTGACAGATCTCATGGAAATGTCTCTTTAAATATAAAGGTGAAAAGAAAGCCCCGTCAAATAGTCCGAACTCTTGATTTAATAGCCGTTTAACTATAGTTTCTTATTTGGGAGAACTTCAAATAAGCCACAAGTTTTCGTCTTATTTCAAAAAAGGACACAAGTTTTAAATTTTTTCAAATTAGTCCATAAGTTTTCCAAGAAGTTCTCAATTAAGAACATCTGTTCATTTAAAGATATTTTCTTACAAAATTTTCCCTCAATTTCTTAAAAATACCCAAAGTATCATTCATTGAAATAAAACACTCATCCACTTTTTCTATATTTTCCTCATTTCCTTTATCGGCGTCTTCACAGTGATCAATGACAACTAACGACTCGACGATGATCGGCTGTATGTAGGGGCTGCAGAAACCATGTCAATGCTTTTAATAAAAGGTAGTATGGGTATTTTAGAATAATTAAGGGATAAAATCGTCAAAAAATACCTTTAAATGACCGGATGTCATTAATTGAAAATTTAGTGGAAAACTTAGGGACTAATTAGGAAAGTTTTAAAACTTATGTCATTTTTTTGAAATAAGGTAAAAACTTAAAGCCTTATTTGAAAAAAATTCTTTCTTATTTAGATTCAATCCGGTAGTGAGCAACGGCTAAATGAGCATAAAATTGGCCATGGTGTTAGATCATAGGAGGATAACAGTATGAAAGGAGCTGCACTGGTTAAAAGCAGGCTCAAATAGGTCCCCATAGAGCTGGAGTGCATGTGTAGTCCGCTCGAAACAGAAAATCCTCTCTCAATTATGTGCATCGATTGAGTCACTATGATTTTAATTTTATTAGACTGGCTCCACCGATCGGACTATGAGTTACTTGTTCCATTTCCAATCCAACTAGGGTTTGGATGTTGATATAGGAATGAAATTAAGGTGCTCAAATTCCATGTGGTAACCAACTTATCGGTGAATATGACCTTGTGATCCATCTAAACCATCTACACACATAGGGCCCTTTGAATTATAGTGAGGGCGACAGGGTGGAGCTGACCTTATTATCCTTCTGAACCATCAACATACAGGACCTCGTGAATTATACCTAATCCTAATATAACACTGATATAAAACTACAGATGCTTTAAGATAGTACCTTGTCATTGCGGGGGGGCTAATTTCTCAATAAAACATCTTTTCCAATGGATCAATCCAATTCATTAGTTGTTAGATATCCTAATCCTAATCTGACAATGAGATCTGATAGGTACATCAGTCATAACTAGATTTTAGCTCATTTTCTTAGATACTGCTGTTTTCTTATCAATCCAATTCATTAGTTGTTAGATACTGTTGCATTTTTGGGCAGAGCATAACATGTTGATTGATATTGCTTTTTCCTTTTCCTATCTTTGCTCTAAATCAAGTCAATGTGATACACTTGAATTGCTTATGGCACAATAGGCACAATAGCAATGTCCAACTAGATCGGGTCCTCAATTTCAAGAACACCCCCAATTCAGAAGTGAAAACCGGGCCGTGACAACAAAACTAAAGTTTACATTTGTCACGCATCCAAGATTAGGTCGGGCCCAACCTGATCCCAAGGGTATGAAAATTGGGGCCAATTAAAATTTTTCTCACTAATCACGTTTGAGACTTGAATTCCGAGTAGATCAAAGTCCGTGGTGAGGTTATGTATGATGATCGGTCACCATAATCTAATCTAAATGCAGAAGCATCAACACACAAACAACCTGCCGTTAAAACATAACCATAAAGATAACGGAGCAGAAGTAGTACACAAGTGCATAAGTTCAAATAAATTTACAATGTCTTAAATTAAGTTAAGGCTTAGCAAAAGTAGGAAATCAAAATAAGAAGGGCTATAGACCCTAATGCGGTAGTCCAAAAGTCTAAGAGTGTAAACGACTCTCTTGTACTAGACACGACGACTCATACTACCTTGTCGGCACTCCACTTAATATACTTGATATCCGGCGGAACCACCTACCCCGCCTCACCCTCCTGCTCGATGGGGGGATCGGTACCTAAGCATTCCCTTAAATGAACGGAAGAAGATTGTGCGGAAATTCTTTTAGAAGATCGTCCACCAACCATATTTTAAAAATGAAAATTGAAAGCAAAAGTTATATCATAATATTATTAGCCTTCTTTTTGTGATAATTAATATAAGAAAGGGGAGAAGATGAGAGTTAATATAATATAATATAGACTTATAAATATGAAATCTCAAATTTAAATGATATAAATACCTCCAAGTTTTTGAAAGCGGCCTAAATCTCGTCTCTTCATGACTTAATCTTTGGCCCTCCAAAAACTTCTTAGAGAGAGTCAGAGAGTTGAATGCTTTGAGAGAGAGTTAGAGACCTGTAGAGAGAGTGAGAGTTGTATAATTTTGGTGAGAGATGAGAAAGGGATTGAGACTATTTATAGACTTTATAAAATTTAATAGACACAAAATACTCCTTATATGACCGTTTTATGGCTGCTGGGCTGGGGGGGTGGTGGAAATAGATATATTTCAAAAAAATTATTGTTTTTTCAAAATTTAGTCACTGATTGGGCCATGTCATGCTGACCTGTGAAGCATGACAGACACAGGTTGGGCCAAGCACCTAGGCCCAATACGGCCCGTGATGTGGGCCGTGCTGTTGAAAGAGTCGGGCTGGGCCACGAGCCGTTAACTGTCTTGTTGGGCTGTCCCGTGCCTATGCAGTGCCAGCGGGGCCCATTTGACATCTGTAGGTCCAAGTAAGGATGATATGCCCGACCCACTACCTAATGCATCAAATACCACTAATCCTAATGCTTAGGCCATTAAATCAAATTATGCACCCTAAATCCTAGTGATTAGTGACTAACCCCTCTAATTAAGGCATGAGACCTTACAACATTGGCAACAGATCATCTATAATGAGGGGCTCCTTATAGATGAAAGAATGAAGAATCTATGTTGAGGTTTCTTGGTCCCAACAAATCTGAAGTGGGATTACCAGCATAAATATGTCAACCCATTGTCACCTAACATGGTGGCATTGAAACTTAGAGTTAGATAATTAACCCAACTGGGCTTAATTGGGCCGTGCCAGGCCGTGCATCAAAATCTGCTGATTAATACCAAGACTAGCTGCAGAGAGGCTGTTAGGCTTGAAATGAAAGAAACGAAGTAACCTCATTGGCAATAGATTTTGGAAAAGCAATTGCTTTTATCCACTTGCTGTAACAGAAAAAAAAAAAAAAAGGTTGGTCCCTTTGCTCCTATATTCCTGTCTCTTCTATATATTTTTATAGAAATTGTGTATAGTTTTTAGAGAATCTCCTATATATTTCTAAAAACTATATGCACTTTTTTATATATGGTGGCCCCTCCAAGGAATAATTCTTTAGGCCGCCCTGGATAATATAGATGCCCATCTAAAAAGGCAATTGCCAATTTAGGATTAAGTAGAACTCACAGAGCCAAATCTGATCAGACCATCTGCAGTTCTCTCTCTCTCTCTCTCTCTCTCTCTCTCTCTCTCTCAATCTCAGTCAGTTCTGTACAGCTGCCCTGTTCCTAGTAAGTCTTACATTTACGCGACTGATGGACGTTATTGGCTGATATAGGAAATTATCAGATAAGAAGCCAACACAGAGCCTATGGTGTGAACAAGGTTGGTTAGGATTGGAGGATGATGGGAAGTTGACCTCACTATAGAGTATATGCTAAAATTGTCTAAGCAAAGGCATTGATGGTGATCGAGTTTACAACTGAAGATAAACTATTCAAACAATAATTGAGTTTACAACCAGTCGTGGTGGCTTACATGGATTGGTATTGTTCTTTTACAGAACTGATGATGATTGTGTGTAGACTGTAGAGTTGATCATTAAATGGCCTGTTTGGGACCTCTGCTTAGGCCATGGGCTAGGACTTGGATCCAAAGATCGATCAATGAGCTGGCCGTGTGTGTCTATGTCCAGTGAAATAGCCAAACACAATGCCTTCCCAAAGTGGGTCTGATCTGGTCATGGGCTGGTAATGAGCGTCACTTTAGCCTGGATACTGGATTGGGCAATGACAGATCCTCAGGGACTTCTCCGAGATTTGACATGTCCCACAACCTTGATCATTGGGATGGATGTCAGCCATTGACCGTCATGGGAAAGAAAATACAAATTCAAGGATTCTTTGTTCTTTTTCTATTTTCTTCAAATTTTTGCTCGTGTCAAATTTTTGCAAATGGGCACAGAGCTTTTCTCCCATGTACGTAAATGGGTCAGGTCTATTGATGGATCCCAACCTGGAGTTGAGCTCTTATTATGGATCCAAACTTCTCCCATTAATTGCCAATCTTGCCAAATGCTAGGATCCATATCCGATTCCCTTAAAAACATCCATCTCTTGTGAAGCCAACCTTGAAGGATGACAATCAACCAAGACAGGGAAATTGGTTAGTTAAGACATAGAATAGATATCAGATCAATCAAATGCTATTGATTCATATTTTTAGGTCCCAAAAACTCAATGGCCATATACTATACGAATTTTAGTCATAAAATCCAATGGCAAACAACGTCCAAATAAATGTCTATCTAAAATATGTGTCAATCCAAGTGAGGTAGCTGTTTGAAGGGATTAAATTGATTATAAGTAAGCCTCCTATTTGAAAACAAGAAATGGACACTCGTAAATGGGTCATTCCCAAAGAATTTGCCTATATATTGGATCATTAAATGGGCTACTACGCGTGAGACAAAATAGGCCCATGTATATATAAACAAGCTACGGCCCATTAGATGGTGAAGGCCTTTAATAATACCTAGGCCCATTTTAAGCCAACCTTAAAAGAGCACTAGAATTTCTGACATGAATTTGTTATGTTGGGATTTTCTGGATATATATGACATGATATCTTCTTCCTGGCATTTACAAATGTCATGTTTCTGAAGAAGAATTCCAAAATCTTGGCTACCTAAAAGGTCTCAAACGAACTCTTTTATCATTAAACCTTTTTGTTCGGACCAAAGAATATGCCATTTAATATCCGAGATTTTTATTGAATATGAGGGGAACTCTTAGCCTTCGAAATACTGCATGTAATCTCAGTATTTTGTTAAGACAACATTCTCATACTGGATGTGAGCCTTAGTTTATCATGATTCATACCATAGTAGAGGATGCCATATAATGAGATTAACCTTAAAACTTCTTTCTATTAACCTTAGCACACAAAATTGAGACTTAAGAACTTTTTTATTTAGACCAGAACATATGCTATCTAATATCCAAAATTTTTTATTGAATACAATGGGGACTCTTGGCCCTCGAAATACTGAAACCTCAGTATTCCTTACTACAACCTTCTCAAACTGGATTTGAACCTTAGTATATAATGATTCAGACCATAGTAGAAGATCCATAAGATCACCTATAAATGGTAGTGCCATGACCTGCTAGTATATCATGATTCAGAGCTTAGAAAAATCACCATTTATATATAGAGATAATTAGCGAAAGGTTCCTCATATAGTACTTGTAAGGCCTCCAGTCCACTAACTTTTCCTCTAAGGCCTGTAGTCCATGCAGCTGGACATATTTCGGCGAGAGGTCCCTGGATACAATTCTCATGACTGATTTACCCTTTCAACCATTTTAGGCATAAAATTTTAAATTTTCAAATTTCAAATCTTGGATTATCCCTCTTTTTCATTTTGCATTATCCCTCTTCTTCTGGGGCAACGTTTTCCAGAGATCTGACCGGAGAAGATGACCGGGTCTTCCCTTCGGAGATCACCCCTGCAGAATTGAATACCAGTTGCTTGGAGGAAGACGAGGAAGGAGGTGATGATGACGCGGATGTCGTCGTTGTTGAAGAAGATGAAGAAGTAGGAGAAGCCGGATTGGGTTTTGGGGTTATGAGATTTTGCATGGTCTCGCTCCACCTGCTGTTAGTTACGGCGGAGACGGCGCTGGTATCTTTCTCATCATCATCCAAGAGTTGCCTTTCCAGCTCCTGCAAGCAGTTCCTGATGTTCTTGTCCGCTTCCGGTTCTAGGGTGGAGACGGAAAAGCGATTGGGAACGGGAGAGAAGGAGAAATTGCACGAGTTGGAGAAAATACTTTCTTGATTTCTGGTTACATAAACCAGAACTCGAAGAAGAAGATCTCATTGGGTTTTGTGGTCTGGGCCAGGCCGGGTTCTTTCCAGGTCCGGGTTGGGTTCGATCTGACCCGTGTTACAGCAGAACTTGGCCTGGCCCAGACGATAGAGCCAAGGAAGTGAAGGAATTCGATGAGTCCAAGATCGGATGCAAAGGACTCGCCGACTCGGGCGCCACCACCATCCCATGCTTCTTCATCCACCCACCTCAATCCCTTCAACTCACCCAATCATCCTCTTCCCATGTCATCCCCACCATCGATCTCTCCCGCCATCGATCCGAAACCATCCACTAGATCCACCACGCATCCCACAACTGGGGCTTCTTCCAAGTCATCCATCATGACATCCGCATCTCCGTCCTCGACAACACAATCTCAACCGTCCAATCCTTCAAGGAGCTTCCCGTGCAAGTGAAATCGCAGCACTACCGACGGGAGATGGGCAGCGGCGTCTCCTTCCAGACCAACTTCGATCTCTACAGGTCCAGTGCTGCCATGTGGCGAGATACGTTGCAGGTGCGGCTAGGATCGGAACCGCCGGAGGTTAGTCAGATCCCGGAGGTATGCCGGAGGGAGGTGATGGCTTGGGACGTGCACGTGAGGAGGGTGGGGGACGTGTTGATGGGGCTGTTTAGCTGAGTTTCTGTCAAATTTATCTGAGTTTTTATTAAATTTATCTGAATTTCTGTCAAATTTATCTGAGTTTTTATCAAATTTATCTGAGTTTTGAACAAATCTATCTGAGCTTTTGACTATTTATCTGAGTTTTGGAACAAATTTATCTTAGTTCTGAACAAATCCATCTATGTTTTTGGCAAATTTATTTGATTTTTTAAAAAATATAGCCGACTTTCTGATAAATTTATCTCCATTTTGAAAATTTTATCTGAGTTTTTGAAAGAATATTTCTTTGTTTTTTGGCAAATTTTTTTGGATTTTTTTATATCTATTTGTGTTTTTGAATTTTATTCGTGTCTTTTAAAATTTATTTGTACTTTTTGAAATAATTTTAACTGAGTTATGACAAAAATACTTGAGTTTTTGAATTTTTTTTCTGAAATTTAGAAATTAGTTTATCTTAGTTTTGGAAAATGTATTTTCGTTTTTCTAAATTTATTTGTATTTTTTAATTTTATTTACGTATTTTGGATTTTATTTGCGTCCTTTGAAATTCATTTGCGTCTTTTGAAATTTATTTTTATTTTTTTATTTTATTTTCGTATTTTGGATTTTATTTGCGCCTTTTGAAATTTATTTGCGTCTTTTGAAATTTATTTGCATTTTTTGAATTTTCTTTGGATCTTTTGAGATTTATTTGAGTCTTTTGAAATTTATTTATAGTTTCTGAAATTTATTTTGATCTTTTTAAACTTATTTTCCATTTTTTTAATTTATTGCCTTTTTTTAAAATTTATTGCTGTTTTTGAAATTATTGCATTTTTTAAAATTTATTTGAGTTATTTTGAAATTTATTTGTGTTTTGAAATTTATTTTGGTCTTTTTAAACTTTTTTTCATTTTTTTAAAATTTATTTCCTTTTTTTATAATTTATTACGATTTTTGAAATTATTGCATTTTTTTAAATTTATTTGAGTTATTTTGAAATTTATTTGTGTGTTTTTAGAATTTATTTGAAAATCTCATTAATGAGATTCCATTAATCGTGGCCAATTAAATGGTAGTTGACTATTATTAATGGGATATCCCACTAATCATGGGATATGATTGAAAGAAAGGGTAAATTAGACATTTTAGGTATGAGAAAGTGTGGGAGGGACCTGTGGCTGCATGACTTTTTTTTGTGGATTGTTTGCATTAAAGTCACAAGTTGAGGGACCTGCGACCAAATTCCTCTTAATATATATATATATATATATATCATGATCCGGCATACCATGAAATTCGTAATAAATTACATTAATCAAATTCGCAGTAATTACATTAATCAAATTCGCAGTAATTACATTCATCACATTCATTTTCTATGATAGTTATAGCTTTAAATGTTTTATATTCATGCCATTCATATACAAAAAAATGACTTGCGCTGCACATTAGAGATCAAAATAAGAATGAACATACGGTTTGAAAAAAATCATTTCTTATCAAGAATTTGCCACAGAATTTCAGATGAATTTTCAAACGTTTACACCAGAAACTTTTTCATCACTTGTCGTAGAAACTTCTTTATCATCAGAAACTTTAAACTCTGCAACAAGAACAAAGAAGAATGAGTATACAATAAATAAAAAACCTTAAACAACTGCTCATCAAGCAATATCCCAACAATCTAAAAACTTACTAAATCGCCAAAAAAAACAGAAGAATAAAAATTTGATGCAAGATTGCATTATCTAAGAAACCAAGAAAGAAAATCACCTGAAAAGATTCATTGCGACTAGAAAACAAGAGAACAATTGCGGGAGAGCAGACATAAACTAAGGTTTTGAGGGGAAACCCACGCTAGTGCTTCTATATGATGAGAAGAGGAAGGCCGGACTTTGATGGGTTAGCATGTAGGAGACGAACGAGATGGGTTAGCTTGAATGAGATGAACGAGTGAGAGGAAGGCAACTCTCCAATGGGCTTCTGCTAGGGGAGACGAAAGGGCAATATTCCAGACTAGTTTTTGCGGTAGGGTTTCTGATTTGAAGCAATACTTTTTCTTTTTGTAAAAGAGACCCCTCATTTTCTTTTATTCATTTCATGATCCTATTATAGCCAGAGTCTACAGATGAGCTGGCAAGTTTCCCATGTGGCGTGTGGGGATTGGTCGGAACGGGGATCCCCAGATTCAACTAAACAAATGGGCCCTAATAGAGGCTAGGGGGTAAAAAAAAAAAAAAAAAAACATTGAACATGTATTTTGCATTCTGACAAAAAAATAAATATATAAATAATGTATTTTAAGTGACAATTAACCGTAATCGAACCGTCTAATACGGTTAACAATGATTGTATTTTTTAGGGTGTTTTAAAAAATTGAAAACCGTAAAATACAGTTTGATTAACGATTTTTTCCAAAACTAATCGAATCGTTACACCCTTAGAGGCCATTTAAACATTTCCTTTCCTCTTCCAACTCCATGTCAGCAGCTAATTATAAGGAAATTTCTTCTATCATTCTTCAAAGAGACCGGATGATCTTACACTAAATAATACCGAACACACAGGTTTATAAATATGGTCGAAGTTTGGATTTGCAAATCCATACATGTAAGGATGCAGACCTGGGTCCTAATTAATGTATTCAAAAATCATAATGTTTATTCTGAATTCAGACCAAAATTTCTACAGGAACTGAAAGAGAGTTTCATATCGAGTTCTTTTCAGTATTAGGGGTTCTCATAGGCCAGGGTAGCCCGAGCTTGATCCAGGCCCATTCCACTTTGGGCTAGGCCTGGATATATAATCTGGGCCTGTTCAATATTTGGGGTGGGCTTGGATTAAGTGGTAGAAAGCCCAAATCCCAGCCCAGACTGAATAAGGGGTGCTTGTAACTTAGTGATTAAGTTCTTCAAACAATTTCTTTGAAGCACAAATAAGCGATAAAAAGCCCTTCTTGTCTAGGCCCAATTGGCTAGATGGGCTGGCTCGGGCCTGACACTTACAGGCCATGTTGAGCTTGGGAAGGCTATGAGCCAGGTTATGACCACCCTATTCCGGATTCAGTCATCGGCTGCTTGGATGTTTGGATGCCCGTGGACAACTGTAACTAGTTGATTTGTCCGGATTCCAAAACGAGTCTTTGAATTACCATTTTTTTTTTCGGTAGAAGAGTTATGGTTTTACTAGTATGAAATCTTTGTCCTTTTTGTGTGGAAAACAAAATTTGCTATTTGTAAGGTTGACTAGAAAAGTAGTCATGCGGTAAAGGCTATAAGCTCCACCACCCAACAACCCAACAGTTAGATTGGTGAATGTGGGCCCTCTGCACCCTCCAATGATGCCATCTTTATTATTTCTGTTGAATAGTCAAAATCCGAGAGAAGGGGCTGTGACCTCATGCTGAAGACTACGGGCATGTTTGTGTAGCCCATTTCCGCAGAAAAGTAGAAGGTTTTCCGCGGAAAACCAACTTTTCATACGTTTGGTGCGGTAGTTTTCTGCAGAATCACTTTTTTGCCATGTCAGCTTTTTCTTACCTTACCATGGAAATGGACTTCCCATGGGGGGGTATGGGAAGTCCATTTCCACAGAAAACTTGGCCCCCTTTATAAACTCCATTTCCTACTCATTTCTGATGCAAAACCCTACCCATTCTCTATTCTTCTTCAACGATGAGAGCAAGTAGGGACGGCAGCCATCTTCAGGTAACCATCTCTCTTCTCCACCTTGTGCCAGCCACGGCAGAACCTCTCCCTCTCCCTCTCTCTCTTCCCCACCTTGTCCCAGCGGCCACACCCCAACCTGCCTCTCATGACGCCACCAGCGGCCCCCTTGCTGCTAGCCACCCAACCCTGCCTGGCCATCATCTTTCTTCTCCCCCTCACCCAGCCACCTCACCCTGCCTGGCCACCATTTTAGAATGGGTTTGCTGTAGGGCTGCTCAAAGAAGAAGGAAAATTTTTTGGGTCCAAAACTGTGGATTAAATTGGCACTTTCAAGACTGTACAGAAATTGTTTCATGAACCTCCAAAAGCCCATCGAAAAATAACCCTTTTCATGCTGGGAACAGTTCAAATTTGTCTTGCTATCAAATTCGTTGTTGCAGCTATTTTGTATCAATGTGTAGTATTCATACACTGTTCTTGTTACACTAGCCTAGTTTGATGTGATTGTTGCAGCTATTTACTTCATCAGATTTGAGATGATATTTGGGTTTTCTAAATAGATACATATTGAAATTATGATTAATTGTGTTTCCCATTCACCAAGTTCTGTGAGTATCTTTATTAAAAAAAAAAGTAAAAAAAAAAAAAAAAAAAAAAACCTTTACCACCAAACAGTAGACACTTAGTTTTCCGTAAGGAATCCGCGGCTGCACCAAACAACATTACCACAAATTCATCGAGGAAAAACTTTTTGCACCAAACATGAATTTTTGACTTCCCCGGAAAACATTTTCCGAGGTATTTAAAAACCATAGAATTTGATGATGTGGCAAATTCTTCTTTCCATGGAAATTACATGTACACAAACGTGCCCTACATGAGGTTCTCTCTGATGTTGTTAGCTTTTTTTAAATCACATGGGACTCATTTAAATCTCACATAATATTAACCAATACATCCTTTGATTTTAAATTCTCATTTTTCATACATTAATCATCTCTCTTCCATAGTGGACCCATCTATAAGATCTACCTAAACCATAGTGTGAATAGTTAGGCCAATTAAGCAAGACTTAAAGCGAATATGGACCCAGGATGATCTATTTAACTATCAAGCCAGAATGTTAGGCCCAGATTCATCCAAAGGGCCAAAAGATACAGCCCAAATCTGATTTGCACCGGGCTTGGGCCGGGCTTGTCGGGCCAGGGGTACTGTCCATTACTGGATCTTTTTTTCAAAAAAAAAAAAAAAAAAAAAAAAAAAAAAGGGAAATGCAATGGATGGACTTGTAATCTAGTAGTAATGATATGTTTAAGCACTTTAATAAAGTGTAATTGTCACGGGCCATATCACATTGCCTGTGAGAAGGCTTCCTTTTTCCACTAAGTTGTTTTCAATTGATTGTACTATTTAAAATAATGGTTATCAAATAGCAGTTTCTTTGCACACACCGATTTCAGGAGTGACTGTTAGTTCTATTTGGTCACGCTTGTTTCTACTATTACATCATTAAAATCATATTTCCAGCTTATTATATTGTCTCTAGGCCTTTCTTTATGTTTAAACTACCCTAAAACCATGAATGTGGAGGTTTTACATACAAAAATGACATATGAGACACCCTCATGTGGAGTTTTGAACATGAGCCGAATTTGTTCAAAACGTTTAGGCTTGAATACGCGGCCATCATTTGTAAAGCTCAGAAAACCTGCTTAACCAAGCTTGGCCAACTTGTTCAACTCACTGAGTGACCCGAGTGACCTATGGCTACCAAGCCAATTAGTCAAGTTTGGTTGGCCCTCTGGGTTGACATGACCTTTTCTTATTCAATGTCAACATTGGAAATATAAACTTGATCTCTAACTAAATTTTGAGTCTTATTTTAGGCAAAAGTAGCATATTAATTTATCCATCATTTATTTCTTTTTACAGTACCGAGTTCCAATTTTTCCAAGGTGGTGTCCACCCTAGAAATGATCCAGACCGTTAATGGCCCCATGGATGGATGATAAAAACATGGTATTATTACTCAATTGAGAGTTAATTTTCTACTCTGAATAGTAAATGATATGGTTGGTACTAAAACATATTCCAATTCCAGCTGGTGAGAAAAAGACATCAGAGATGTCCAAGGCCCTATTTCCTCTCAATCCTTTCGTACACGCGGCTTGTTTACTGTACCGACAGCTTGCATTGGGAAAGAGGAAAGAGGAAAGAGGAAAGGGGAAAGAGGAAAGAAGAAAGAGAGAAAGGAAAACACAGGGGGTCCCTGAAGATCATTTAGAAGTGAACCATGTGCATAACCTAATCATAGTTCCTTCAGTGGGGCCCACCCATTATAAGCATTGTCCTCTCCTTGAATGGACCCATCACAAGTCCGACAAAATCTCGACGGCCCAGATCACCCCAGTCTTCCCTGTGAATGGTGGTACATAGCAAAAGGCCCCAACAAAATCCAACAAGAAAGCCGGCTCTTAAATCTCAAATCATTCTGCGCGCGCAATACTTTTTCTATATAAACATGCTCAGAAGCCTCAGAAATGTAGAGTCATAGCTATTACATCAAGTGTGGTGAAAAACAGCAGCACCATGGCACTCTATTCTTGCCTCTTCTTCTTTGCCTTCCTTCTCTTCCCTTGCTCTCTTTTGGTGTGTGATTGCTTGAAGGTGGATGGGAAGGAGAATAATAGCTTTTATTCTTTTAAAGTGGGTTCTCTTGCTCCTGCAACAACCTGCAATTCACCCAAAGGTTAGTCACTAGTCTTTAAGTTTCTGAAATCTGCACCCTAATATTGTCTAAATTAGGAAATAAAAGCTGTTGAAAAAGGTGAGAGCCGAGGGGGTCTTTCCTTTAATAAAGTTTCCACGTAAGTGTTTCATTTTTCTCTTCTTTGTTTGGTAGCCCAGTGAAGGAGCTGGGATTGGAGAGACTCGTGATATAACTCACACATGTGAGAAAATAAGAATTCACACACATACGAGAAGACATAGACACCACTCACATATGTGAGGTGATGGAAACTCACACATACAAGAAGATTAACCACAACTCATACATATAAGGTAATTAAACTCACATATGCAAAGAGAAATGAGGAAAGGGTCAAACACAAGACCTCCCAATGAGAACTAGAATTCCTTACCACTAAGGTAACGCGCGGCTCTCTTCGATATTTTCTTCTTTGAAGTGTCAATACTCCAAACACGGTTAGCCTCAGCTGCGGTTTTCTTCTTGGGTCCATGTTCAAAACCATTTTCATTATGTATGAAGTATATGGAAAACAGTTACGAGTTCAAATATTGGTATCAGATCCTGTATTGGTCGGGCAAAACTGGGATACGAATGGCCAATTTGTTACAGAAAGCAAACAATCCTATCCATGCATCAATCAGGATCACAGTTGGGCTTTTGATGGGCTATAATAGCTACTAGATATATCTTATCCAAACACATCTTATTTGGTAAATTTATGCCATTTGTGTCATATGTTGGCCCCTTCTGGGCCTATAGGAGAACCTTTTCACTATGAATAGGTCTGTGCCAACTACCAAGCCATTTTGCCTAGTAGCTAGGATAGAATAGTCCTGATGCAAACTAAAAATTCAGCCCAAATCCAGCCCAATGTAGACTGGTCCTAAGTCCAACGCACTGTAGATTGGTCCATGGCCAGTCTTTCACCAAAAAGAAAATACAAAAAAAGCCCGAATGTAACATGTACTGTGGTGTGGACCTTCTATTAAATACAGACCTAAATACAGTTCAGATGCAGCGCAATGTGGAATAAATGAAGAGGTTGTTCCACCAACACTTTTCATAACTAATTAGATACCAAGTTTGAAATAAATGAAGAAAAATATACCTTCTATACTTAAATACTAGGGTCGTTTTTTTTTTTTTTTTTTTTTCTCTCATTTTATTTCATTTACACATGTAATGAAATCACAAGTGTAATGGATACATATAAATCTTATTTGTTTGGTGTGATTTCGATTTGCATGTGTAAAATAGATAAGTAAATGGTATCAAAACTGGCCCTTTTCGCACCTAAGATTTTCACACCTCAAAAGGTGTGAATCAATTTCACACTGTATTGTAACTACGCGGACTGCTGCAGTACGATTATGAGCAGTCCGCATTTTATTATTTTTTTGGGCTCCACTTGTAATATCTGGATCGTTCATTTGCTTAAAAAGCTCCGACACGGCCATGTGTCTAATTTTCAACAGTTGATAATGTATGGAGGTTGAGATATCATCAACATAACTACAGCCGTTGGATTAATCTATTGTAAATAACATATCTTGATTGCCTTTTATGATTTGTTTAATGTTCTGGGCCCCACTTGTAAAATCAGGACCGTTCATATTCTCTACAACCTCAACCACAACCACATCTCTAATTTTCACCATTAATATTACTTGAATATTGAGATATCATCAAATAATATACAACCACTTCGTGGAGAGTCACATGTGAAATGTTACGCTCGTTACATGTGAGTCATTTACAGACGACCCGGAAGTTTCAACTAAATGAAAGTCTAACGTAATCGTATGCAAGTTGGGTCCCAAGGTCTCTTAGATGATGGACAAGATAATGACTATTACTGGATCCAACTACTACTGTACGGCACCACGACTAGCTCTAAACTCGAGAACAAGCTCTGTGAATGGGCCCTGGTTTCTTTATTTCTTCCTGGGCTTAGGCTCGGGCCATTGATGGATGTCGAGAAAGCTATATACCATCTAGATTAAAAACTAGGGACTTTGATTGTACAGGAGCTCTTATTCTCTTATTTTATTTTTCATTTTCTTTTATTACTCCAGCAATGGTGGCTGAGACCCTTTTTATATTTAAAGCCCCGTACACTCAAGAAGGAAGTACACTCGAAAAGGAAGCCTACAAAGTGAGAAGAAAACCTAAAAGGAGGTGAGGGTTGAACCCTGACCTCCCCAAATAAGAACCCAACTCCTTACCAGGTGGGTAAGGAGCTCTTATTCTCTTAAGCTCCGTTGTAATGGGCAAAATGTAGTCAACGTTTTTTTTTTCTTTTTTTTTTTTATCATGTCGAGAAGGATGAATGCAATTGGCGAATATGCCCTACTGGACAATATTGTAAATGCATGCTTTATAGGAAGAAGAAAAAAAAATCTATTTATGCAGTTTACGGAACAATGTAATATTATACAACAAGGGCATCTCTGTCAATTGTATTTATTCCTATTTGTACAAAGAGAGATGCTAAATGCACACATAATTTTTGTTTCCACACACGTCTTCTCTCTACACACACCACTTAAATTAAAAAATTACAAAAAATATTTTCTACACGCCCAATATTTCCTAAACTACCACAACCTCTCACCTCTCAACTTCTTCTGTCTACATTCCCTCTCTCCCTCTCTCATCCCACCTCCACCGCTGCCTGCCTGCCTGCCGCCGCCGGCCGGCCGCCCGCGCCCACTTTCCCTCTTTCGGTCTTTCTTCCTATCCCTCTCCCGTTCTCTTCCCCCCGTCTCTCTCCTAATCCCTATCTCTCTCGTTCCCTCTCCCCCTCCGGCGGTGTTGCTAGAGGGAGCAGTGGAAGTGGGGGTGGGGTGGGGGTGAGTAGGTGAGTGTAGAAAGAAGTTGCTAGAGACTTTGATAGATGTCCTTTTAGGTAATTTACCACATAAGCATATTGGTCATAAAAAATTCCAGTGTGTGGAAAGAAAAATCATTTCTGCATTTAGTAGATCTCTTGTGCGACACTAAATTGGTAAAATCTCTTCTTCATCACCCTTATAACCATTAAAAGGAAGGTCTAAGTGACCCTATCTAGCAAATGCCTAGAATCGAAGGACATGCTTATTTGCATTAAAATACATAGAAATTGAATATATAGGGCGGTTAAAAATGAAGATCAGAGGTGAATTTCCAAAAACTTATCAAATGGTATCTTCATTTGATTCTAGCTCCTAAAAAGAAATAACATTTGATGTTCTTTTTTGGAAATTCTCCTCCAAACATGCCTTAAAAAGATTTTCTCCACATTCAGATTGGGATCCCTCAAGACGTACTTCCTAGAGAAGAATTTTCTCCTCATTTATAATCCACCGTTTTCCCCGTTTTTTGTAAGGGCCGAGGAATACCTTACCATAACCTCACATATGTAGGCGGGGGTCTAGATAGGCTCTTGCACTGCACTTAAGATTGCCAACTTGATACTAACCAATTGAATATGTTATTGGTAATTTTAACATGGTATAAAACATGGGGCCTTAGGAACTCAAGATTAGGAGCTTTAATAGAGTTGTGCAATAACTAGATAGTTTCCAAATGTGGAAATAAACAAGAATATTTTTCGAAATAAGTTGTATGAACAATATGGAGTCTTAAGGAGAAAATATCTTGTTTTGAAAGTAACAATAGTGTATATAGAGCCATAGGTTCATTTCTGCATCCATTTATTACATATGTAACATTTGATACATGTACATGAAATGATGAAACATAATTCAAGTAACTGATCCAGCCCTAAGATAGGATGGGACAAGCAGGCATGATGATGATGATTATGTTTGCTTGCACTCAGTGATGTAAGTAAATCATTTACATGTGTAAATTTTGGTGTGTATAGGATCCTCCTTTTTCGCATGAAAATTTACCTTAAACCTTAATTAGTAGAATAATTTACATACTTAAAGGATATATATTCCTTATACATACATCCCTTTGGGTTCTGTAGCGGTGCAAAACACCTTTATCTCCATGTAAAGGCAGATTTGCAACATTATTTTTCCCCCTTTTTATCTATGCATTCAAGTGTGCCATTTTGTTTAAATTGAACTGGAACCTATGGATTCAAATGGGCTCATGAGAATTTATCTTCAAATGGGCAATTTCGTTTGCGAATTATGAACCCATTTTTCACATAGAGTTTGTCTACAGCAGAAAGTGTTTGACAGAGCCTGAGAGCACTCTCGCTATAGCGAGAGCGAGCGTGGCCCAGTAAGCCCAGTTTGATTCGGACTCTGAGTCAAAGTTTGAGATGACTTGATATTTTTAGTGGATTATAATTATGAGTCTTATGCATGGATTTTGGGCTATATATTGGGTGTTAGTTTATTGTAATTGCGAGATTCATAGTGCTTGATTGTTGATCAAATTTGAATCTGTATTTTTTCACCCGCTTAGGGTTTTCTACGCTAAATCCGGTGTCCTTGTGGTGTGTGCTTTTTGAGTTTATTTTCCACTGTACGATTAATAATTTTCAAACACTATTGGGCTGATTTATTAAGTGGACTAATCTAGAGATTTCGCGCCCTAAACTTTCAATTTGAATACATAGGAATTCATTGATGGAAGGGCCTAGTGTGTTTGCATAGAACCAACACATGGACAATAGTTGATTCTAATTGACTTATTTGTTTGAATGGAACTGGAATACAGAAGAAGGAATGCATTTAGATGGGCTTTTTTATTAGGATGCAATTGGTATAGATAGGAATTCAATATCAAATGGGCCCAATTGTTTGCATAGAACTAATCAACTGAAATACATAGGATCTCACTGATTGCATGGTTCTATTTTATTCATGGATTAGAATACACATAAAATAAATTATTTAAATGGGCTTGTTTGTTCCCATGGTATTAAAATACAAGGGAAGTAATTAATAAAAACGAGCTGTTTTTTATTATGGAATTGGAGTACATATGATGTAGTTGATTCTTATGATTATTATGGAACAAAATAAATATGATGAAAAACATCCTTGTTTTGATTATTTTCGCTCAAACTTGCAAAAAATCATTTTTCTAAGAAAGGTCAAAGCTAACTACATAACAAAGAAACATAGAATTACACAAACGTGATCTAACTCTGAAAGTATCCTTTCATTCCCCGCAAGAATCTGTATAAATCTGTGACCATGGCTGAGATATATGGATTTTCATCAATGTAGGTTTCAATCACACGGGACTGAGAGTAGTCCATCGGCACGGACCTTGCTCACCTTTTGGAGTGGGGAGGGCTAGCCACCGTCAGATCCTCCGCCAAGACCAAGCCCGAGTGAATATGATCCGTTCACGCATCTCCAAATCAACCCAAAAGCTCCAACCTCAGTCCACCTCCCTCCCTGCCAATTCGGGCATCCCCTTTAGCACTGGCAACTACATCGTGACCGTCGGATTTGGCACACCCAAGAAAGATATGACCGTCGCTTTCGACACAGCCAGCGACCTCACCTGGATCCAATGCAAGCCCTGTGCCGTCAAATGCTACAACCAAAAGGAACCAATTTTTGACCCATCCCAATCAACTTCCTTTGTCAACATCTCTTGCAACTCGGCCGAGTGCATTCAGCTCCATTCAGTATCCGGAAACCCATCTAGCTGCGACTCGTCCACCTGCCAGTACTCCATCGGCTACGGCGATGGGTCGAAGTCTGCCGGCATATTTGGGCAGGAGACGCTAACATTAACATCCACCGAAGTGATAAAAAATTTCCGATTCGGGTGCGGTCAGGACAATGATGGTCTCTTCGGCCAAACAACCGGGTTGCTTGGACTCGGTCGTGACTCAGTCTCTATTGTATCTCAAACAGTTGGGAACTATGGTAAAGTATTTTCTTATTGTCTTCCTTCATCATCTAGATCAGAGGGGTATCTAACCTTTGGGACCAAAGTCATTAATCCCGGAGTTAAAATTCACATCGTTGGTAGCCAATCCAAATGCGCCGTCCTTTTATTTTCTCGAAATGATCGGCATTAGCGTCGGCGGCAGTGATATAGGGATCCCACCATCGACTTTTTCATCTCCAGGCACCATAATTGACTCTGGCACCGTCATCACCCGCCTTCAGCCGGCTGCCTACTCGGCACTCAAATCAGCTTTTCAAAAGCGGATGTCAAATTACAACATGGCTCCGGCGTATGCGTTGTTTGACACATGCTATGACTTCACCGGAGTGGACACGGTGTCTGTGCCGACGATAAAATTGCGGTTCAATGGAGGCGTCGAGGTCAATATAGCCTTGTCCGGGATCATTTATGTGTTGAGCCAGTCGCAAGTCTGCCTTGCATTCGCCGGAAACAGAAGCCCGGGAACGATCGGCATTATCGGAAATAGGCAGCAGGGGACGGTCGACGTAGTCTACGATGTGGCCGGTGGGAGAATTGGATTCGGCGCTGATGGGTGCAGCTGATGTTAGTTATTGGTATATGGCCGTTGCAATCTTAAAAGTTGTTAGTCTTAACTATAACTTAGTTTGTGCTTGTCTGGGTCCATGGAAGTGGATGGGAATTATTTTCATATAGCATGTAGTAGATTTGAAGATAATTTCATTTCAGGGTAACATACTGAAATTATGATTTACTATAAACGGAGATTTCCTTGAAATGCACGGAAATTGTTTTGGATTGTATTGAATTTGACTTTCTGAAAGTCTCTTATCATTTTATTTGGGTGTAACTGTAATTGTCTAGAAGTTGGTAAGGAAATGGTGAAACATATGAATCAATTAAATGTGAAATGATTAATAAAGAATGAAGTGAAATAAATGTGTTCTAGTCAAGTATAATATTGGAGCTTATGTATTTGTGATAATGTGCTTAGCTGATAAAGTTTTGTTTGACCTATTGAACTTTTTCCCATCCAAGGTGGGTCCCACAAAGTGGACAGACACTGTGATGCAAAACGATAATCGGACTGATGATGGCCATGCGTTTGTCAGCCGTTAAACTGATTTCAATTATGAAAAATCTTCACCTATGAGTGCACCACATACAGTGAACATGTGGTCCCGATCATAAGGCCGGCCCACTTGCATGTCTTCCTATCCTGGGAGGTTAGGGTAGATGGAAATTAGGGCTGTCAAAAGGGCAGGGCCAGAGGTTGTCCTGCCCTTGACATATGGAGGGCCTGGCTTAGGCAAACTAAAGCTTTTGGAAGGCCTGTACTACCTAGCTCTTTGCCCTACTCTTACGGGCTAGGGCCAGGACCAGGTTAGGGATAGACTGGGGCCTGAAAATAAGAAAGAATAATTTTTTATTTTCTTACACTACCACCAAACAATTAGTAGCCGAATCACGTCTTATGAGACGCTTTCTTTAGGCAGATTTCGCCTCCACACTATTGCACATGGATCTATGGACGTTTGACCCATGATAAGATGGCTTCTCGTCGAACGATCTCTACCTCTCGTGCACTCGAATGGATGAGAAAATCGAATCCCAGAATTACAGGCCTTGCAGTAGCTTGAAAAGAACTCGAAAGAAATTCTAAAAACGAACTCTAAAAACCTTGGAAAAACTTGGAACTAGAAGGAAATGATAGAGCTTAGAGAAGGGATGATGAGACCCTTACCTAGACGTCCCTTATGTCGGGGTTCACGGATACCTCTACGCATTCACTCTTGTGCAACGGATATCTTTGCAATGGGTAGCAATTATTCCACTTAAATGAGCAGCGAAAAAGTTGTCTCTAACGGTCACAAGAACTACTAGGCTTCGCAGATCCGGGTCAAATCCAGGTCGGCCCAAACCCAACCCAACTGAGACATAAAAATAACGCACTTACATGTGGGCCGGGTCGGGCCCGCCAGCCTAGCCAAGCCTTGCCCGAAAGGGGGGCGTGTGCTCATGTGATCACTACTACCTTAGCCATCTACTGATACTAAACCATAGTGATATGTGAAAACACTAGTAAATGACACTAAAGAGTTCTCCACAACCGATGTGGGACTCTCTTAAATAAAGAAAAGTAAAACACATGTGCTTTAATGTACAAGGATACCAACAATCCCCCACACATTAAGCCACAAAAGATGAAAAGTTGCTACTGCAAGACAAACTGGTGAGACAATGCATAAATGTAGGTGAACGAAACATTGAACCTTCACTTAGTATAGTAAGTTTGAAATATCAGTACTTTATGGTAAAACTAAGATCTTGAACCAACAATTCAATTGGTAAATCGTATTTATTACACACACATTCTCAGAATTTCAGGGATTCTTATAGAACCGTGCACATTAACAGCCTTGTGTTATCCCGGTGTTCATGAGTGCTCTAGAGAGTAGGCTAACCTCTTATAGGAAGCGGCCTGACTTCCACACTCATATAGGTGCTCTCTATCAAGGATGCTCCTATACAGGACCCCGCTTATAAAAGACATAGAGTTTCATCGACTACAATATAGGAAATGAACATTTCACATCAAAGGAATGGGTATGAACTAATGCGACTTTTGAAATGTTCTCACTATGTCACCCAAAGATAACTTCATTTTTCCCATTGGACCCGTCCCATGGGATCTCCAATCAAATGGGTTAAGTGTCCGTTATTGGTCACTTGAACCTTCTAGGCTTAAGTCTCATCCCCCTTGATGGCTGGTAATGGCTTGTCCCACAAGGGAATATCGGTCGAAAGATTCTTCAATCATCCTGCTTCTTCCCCAGTTATTGCCTTACCAATGATCTCCGAGTCCATTGTGGATCGAGATATGCACATTTACTTCTTAGATTTTCAGGAGACGCTTGCATTTCCTAATGTAAACACATAGTCGCCCATGGAATTGGATTCCTCAAAACCTGATATCCAGTTAGCATCGCAACACCCTTCTAGTACTGCGGAATATCTCTTATTTACCAATAATTTAAATAAAGCATGTAACATATGATAGGGAAAACAAAGCTTACTTAGAATGGTTTAACTAATGAATTCAAGTTTTATCTTTCCAAATATCCCAACTAGCCTTACTTAGCTAATTTATCTTTGTTTGGCCTTAATTCACCACAAAGAATGCCTCAAAGTTGGTTCCCAATGGCCTTGGAATGGCCTTCCAAAAAAACACGATTAACCGAACCGTTACACCTAGGGATGTAAATAGGTCACCGATTCTCCGATTACCCGGAGGTTCCGACTCGATAAAAACTCGGTCTGCGTCCTTATTTAGGCCCTAATAAGTAAATTGGCCCGGATCCGGCTCGACCTTGGTTCGGACCCTTGGACCCGAGACCTGACATATTATCTCAATTTTCAAAAATCTTTCCTAAAAATCATGTTTTTTTTATTTTTTATATCACTATTTACCTAGACCCGGACCCGGATCTAGACTCGTCCCATATATGGTTCTGGTTCCGGAGCCAAGAGACCATTTCCGAAACGGTTCCGGATCCGAATCCGGATCCAGTTCCAGCTTCTCCTTAACGGTTCCGGATCCACCCTGGACCCAGACTGGATGCCAACCCGTTTACAACCCTAGTTACACCCCCTATAGAGGCCATTTAAACATTTCCTTTCCTCAGCCAAAGCACCTAATTATAAGGAAGTTTCTTCTATCATTCTTCAAAGAGAGCGGAAGATCTTACACTAAATAATACCGTACATTCAGATTTAGTAATTTGATTTTCATAGCATCCATCACATTGCTTTCATCGCACCTGATCTCTACACTTGGAATTGGCTATCAACCTCAAAAACAGTCTTGATTGCCTCTATATATATATATATATATATATATATATATATGTTATAATATGGTCGAAGTTTGGATTTGCAAATCCATACATGTACAGATTCAGACCTGGGTCCTAATATATTTCAAAATGATAATGTTTGTTCTGAATTCAGACCAAAATTTCTATAGGAACTGAAACAGAGTTTCATAACGAGTTGTTTTCAGTATTGGGGGTTCTCATAGGCCAGGGTAGCTCGAGCTTGATCCAGGCCCATTCCACATTGGGCTGGGCTTGATTAAGTGGCGGAAAGCCCAAATCCCGGCCCCTGCTGAATAAGGAGTGCTTGTAACTCAGTGACTAAGTTCTGCAAACAATTTTTTTGAAGCACAAATAAGTGATAAAAAGCCCTTCTTGTCTAGGTCCAATTGGCTAGATGGGCTTGCTCGGGCCTGACACTTACAGCCCATGTTGCGTTTGGGCAGGCTATGAGCCAGGCTTTGACCACCGTATTCCGGATTCAGTCGTCGGCTGCTTGGATGTTCGGATGTCCATTAACAACTGTAACTAGTTGACCTGTACGGATTCCAAAACGAGTCTTTGAGTAACTTTTTTTTTTTTTTCTTTTCTTGGTTGAAGAGTTTTGGAATACTATGGTTACATTAGTATGAGATCTTTGTCCTTTTTGTGTGGAGAAGAAAATTTGATATTTGTTAGGTTGACTAGAAAAGCAGTCATGCGGTAAACGTTAAGCTCTACCACCCAACAACCGGACAGTTAGATTGATGAATGTGGGCCCTCTGCACCCGTGAATCGTGCCATCTTTTGCTATTTCTGTTGCATAGTCGAAATCCATCCATCTTTTATTATTATTATTTTTTTTTTTGGGGGGGGGGGGGGGGGGGTTTGACCTCATCTAGAAAAACTACTGTGGGGGCTTTGACCTCGTGATCTAGAAAGACTACTGTGGGGGTTTGACCTCATCTAGAAAAACTACTGTGGGGGCTTTGACCTCGTGATCTAGAAAGACTACTGTGGGGGTTGAGGCGGCTTTGACCTCGTGATCTAGAAAGACTACTGTGGGGGTTGAGGGGTTGGGTTTGACCTCGTGATGAAGAAAGACTACCGGGGGGTGGGGTTTTGACCTCGTGATGAAGACTACACGAGGATGTTTGACTTCATGCTGAAGACTATATGAGGATCTTTTTAATGTTGTTAACTCATATGAGAGTCATCTTGATTCAAGCCATTCGTATATATTAAATTTAATATCGATTTGAAATTGCACTATCACAGTGGTGCTGTAAGAGAGTTTATTCGGTTTTCTTTTAGGTCCAGAGGGATTAGTTTAATCCAAAGGATTGTGAACCCTTCGATAAAAAATAAGAAAAAAGAAATTAAATCTGAAATAAAATTAATCAATGCACCCTTAGATTTTATATTCTTATTTTTCATACATTAATCATATCTCTTCACAGTGGACCCATCTATAAGATCTACATAAACCATAGTGTGAATTGTTAGGCCAGGCAAGACTTAAGCGAATGTGGACTCAGGCCGATCTGTTTAATTATCGAGCCAGAATATTGGGCCCAAAGTCAACCAAAGAGCCAAAAGATACAGCCCAAATCTGATTTGGACCGGGCTTCGGTCGGGTTTGTCGGGCCAGGGGTTACTGTCCATTATAGGATCATTTTTAAAAAAGGCACAAAAAAAAAAAAAAAAAAAAAAAAAAAAAAGAGGAAGGAAGTACAATGAATGGAATGGTAGTCTAGTAGTAATGATATGTTATAAGCACTTTAATAAAGTGTATTTGTCCTGGGCCATGTCACATTGCCTATGGGAAGGCTTCCTTTCATCAACTAAGATGTTTTTAATTTATTGTACTTGTTTGAATAATGGTTATCAAATAGCAGTTTTTGCTGATACACACCGATTTCAGGAAGTCTGGTTGGCCCTCTGGGTTAACAGACCTTTTTCTTATTCAATGTCAACATTGGAAATAAAGATTTGACAAACTAGATTTTGAGTCTTTTTAACTTTTTAAAGTATCCATCATCTGTCATTAATGGCCCCATGGATGGATGATAAAAACAAGGTATTATTACTCAATTGAGAGCTAATTTTCTACTCTGCGTAGTACATGGTTTGAGTGAAAACAAGGGAAACCAGTCTTTTTTGACTTGGACTCTTGCCACTTGGTACTGAAACATATTCCAATTCCATCAGATATGTCCAAGGCCCAATCCTTTCGTACACGTGGCTTGTTTGCTCACGGATAAGCTCTACCTACAGCTTAAATTGGGAAAGAGAAAAGAGATAAAAGAAAAGAAGAAAAAGAGAAAGGAAAACACAAGGGGACCATGAAGATGATTTAGACTTGAATCATGTGCAAAACCTAATCATAGTTCCTTCTGTGGGGCCCACCCATTGTAAGTATTGTCCTCTCCTTGCATGGAACCATCACAAGTCGGTTGAAATTTCGGTGGCCCAGATCATCCCAATCTTTCCTCTGCAAGCTGTGTTACATATAGCATAAAGTCCCAACAAAATCCAAAAAAGAAGGCTGATCTCAAGTCTCAAATCATTCCGCGTTAACGCGCAAAACTTTTTCTATATAAACGTGATCAGAAGCCTCAGAAATGTATGAGTCATAGATATCGCATTAAGTGTGATTAAAACAACTGCACCATGGCTCTCTATTCATGCCTCTTCCTTGCCTTCTCTTCACTTGTTCTCTTTTGGTGTGTGATTGCCTGAAGGTGGATGGGAAGGAGAACAGAAGCTTTTATTCTATTAAAGTTGGTTCTCTTGCACCTTCAACAACCTGCTATTCACCTAAAGGTTAGTTAGTAGTCTTTAAGTTTCTGAAATCTGCACCCTATTATTGTCTAAATGTAGGAATAAAAAGCTGTTGAATAAGGTGAGCGCCGATCTTTGAAGTGTCAATACTCCAAACACAGTTAGCCTAAGCTGTGGTTTTCTTCTTGGGTCTCTGTACAAAACCATTTTCATTATGTCAGCATGAAGAATTATGGAAAACAGTTAACGAGTTTGTATTTCCTTCTTCTAAAATAAAGGAAGGAAGGGCTGGACTAATCCCTATGGTTCCATGGAAGCCGAGTAAATTTCACATGACCTCAGTGTTTCGAACCTCAATTGCCTAGAGCAAAAAGTTCAAACAGTTGGCCTATGACAACTGAGCTACCCATCAAGGTTGGTTATGTCGGTGTCAGATCCAGTATTTGTAGGGCAAAAATGGGATATATACACATGGCCAATTTATTACACAAAGCAAACAATCCTATCCATCAATCAGGATCACAGTCGGGCTTTTGATGGGCCATAATAGGTACAAGAAATATCTTATCCAAACACAACTTATGATGGCCTATAGGTGAACGTTTTCACTATATATGAATAGGTCTGTGGCAAGGCAGTTTATCAAGTACCTAGGTTAGAATAGTCCTGGTGAAAACTAAAATTACAGCCCAAATCCAGCCCAATGTAGATTGGCCCATGACCAGTCTTTCACCAAAGAGAAGAAAGAAAAAAAAAAAAAAAAAATTCCGAATGTAACATGTACTGTGAACCTTCTATAAAATACAGACCTAAATGCAGTCCAGATGCTGCCCAATGTGGGATCAGACAAGGAGGTTGTTCCACTAACTCTTTTCATAATTAATTAAATAGTAAGTTTGAAATATATGAAGACAAATATACCTTCTATCCTTAAATACTAATAAGGGGAATATTCAAGTGAGGGATTCCCTCATCATAGGATGAGGGACACTCCACTTTTTGTGAAATTTTAAGTACAAAAGTATTTTTGTATTTTTTAGGAAGAATTTTTTTTTTGTATTTGAAACTTTCTAAAAAGAAAAGTGTCCCTCACCCTGTCGTGAGGGAATCGCTCACTTGGATATTACCCTACTAATAAATGAAAGTCCGACGTAATTGTATACAAGTTAGGTCCCAAGGTCTCTTAGATGATGGACAAGACAATGACTATTACTGGATCCAACTACTAATGTACGACACCAGGTCTAGCTCTAAACTTGAGAACCGGCACTGTCAATGGGCCCTGGTTTCGTTTTTAAAGTTTAGCTTTATTTCTGCCTGGGCTCGGGCCATTGATGGATGTCGAGAAAGCTATATACCATTTGGATTAAAAACTATGGACTTTGATTGTACACGAGCTATTATTCTCTTAAGCTCCGTTTTAATGGGAAAATGTATTCAACATTTTTGTTTTTTAAAGAGCGAAAAAAGACACTCAAAGTTGATCTTCTACACACTGCTACTCTCTATATTTACCATGGTTACTCTCTAGACACCCTGTATTTTCTAAAATATCATAACCTCTACTCTCTCAACTTCTCTCTACACTCACTCTCTTTCTCTCTCCATCTCCCTCATAGCCTTTGCTTGCCTTCTGCCGCCGCCCGTGCCTGCTTTCTCGGTCTCTCTCTCCTCTCTATCTCCCTCCTCTGCCTCCCTCTGTCCCTCTCCTTGCCCGCCGCCCGCTCTCCCACTCCTACCCTTTCTTTCTCGCTCTCCCTGCCCACCTCCACCCTCTCTCCCTCTTTCTCTCCTCCTCTGTCCCTGTCCCTATTTCTATTTTCTTCATGGAATTGGAATACACATGAAATAAATTATTTAAATGGGCTTGGTTGTTAGCATGGTATTTAAATACATGGGAAGTAATTAGTAGAAATGAGTTGTTTTTTTTTTTTTTTTTTTTTTCACATGGAATTGGAGTACATATGATCATGCAGTTGATTCTTATGAGCTTGTTTGTTTTCATGAAACAAAATAAATGTGATGAAAAATATCTATGTTTTGATAATTTTTGCTCAAACTTGCAAAAAGGTGAAAACTAAAATTAAAAAAAAAAAAAAGAAAATGTGCATAACAAAGAAATATAGAATTACACAAACGTGCTTTAAATCAGAAAATATCCTCGCATTTCCCCCCAGAAATTTATATAAATTTGTGACCATGACCGAGAAATATGTGTTTTCATCAATGTAGGTTTCAATAACTTCGGACTGAGAGTAGTCCATCGGCACAGACCTTGCTCACCTTTTGGAGGGGGGAGGGCTAGCCACCATCAGATCCTCGGCCAAGACCAAGCCCGAGTCAATCTGATCCATTCACGCATCTCCAAATCAACCCAAAAGCTCCAACGTCAGTCCGCCTCCCTCCCTGCCAATTTGGGCATCCCCTTTAGCACCAGCAACTACATTGTGACCGTCGGATTCGGCACACCCAAGAAAGATATGACCGTCGCTTTCGACACAGGCAGTGACCTCACCTGGATCCAATGCAAGCCATGTGCCTTCAAATGCTACAACCAAACGGAACCAATTTTTGACTCATCCCAATCAACTTCCTTTGTCAAAATCTCCTGCAACTCGGCGGAGTGCACTCGACTCAGTTCCGCAACAGGAAACCCGTCCAGCTGCGACTCGGCCGCCTGCAAGTGCTCCATCGAATACGGGGATGGGTCAACTTCTGCCGGCATATTTGGGCAGGAGACGCTAACATTGACATCCACCGATGTGATCCGAAATTTCCGGTTCGGGTGCGGTCAGAACAATGATGGCCTCTTTGGTGAGACAGCCGGGTTGCTTGGACTCGGTCGTGACTCAGTCTCTATTGTATCTCAAACAGCTAGGAAATATAGTCAAGTCTTTTCTTATTGTCTTCCTTCATCATCTAGCTCAGAGGGGTATCTAAATTTTGGGACCAAAGCCATCCGTCCCAGAGTTAATTTCACATCGCTGGTATCCAATCCAAATGCACCGTCCTTTTATTTTCTTGAAATGATCGGCATTAGCGTCGGGGGCATTGATATAGGGATCCCCCCGTCGACTTTTTCATCTCCGGGCACCATAATTGACTCTGGCACCGTCATCACCCGCCTTCAGCCGGACGCCTACTCGGCGCTCAAGTTGGCTTTTCAAAAGGGGATGTCAAATTACACCATGGCTCCGGCGTATGAGTTGTTTGACACTTGCTATAACTTCACCGGAGTGGACACAGTGTCAGTGCCGACGATAAAATTACGGTTCAAGGGAGGAGTCGACGTCGATGTGGGCATTTATGGGACCTTTTATGTGGTGAGTCAATCGCAGTTCTGCCTCGCATTCGCCGGAAACAAAAACCTAGGAAGCATCGGCATAATCGGAAACAGGCAACAGCGGACCGTCAATGTTGTATACGATGTCGCCCATGGGAGAATTGGGTTCGGCGCCGATGGGTGTAGCTGATGGTGGTATTTGGCATATCTAATTGAAAACTCTCCGAGTTGACTCATGACTCTCCCAAGTCATCTCTTTTTGACAAAGGACTGAGTCAGAAATAGGGAAGACTCGGCCGAGTCATCTCATGTTAATGAGTTTCTTGCATTTGGAACTATTTCATAGGCATATCTAATTTTAAATAATTTTGGTTTATTCGTAAGTAATTTTATGCATGAGGTTGGAGTCAACGATTTAAATGTGATTCGATACTTATATTTCATCTTTTACATCGATATTTGGACAACAAATCATGTAATGTGCAAAGGTTTTTCTTTTATTTTCCTTATTGTAGTAATTTTCTTGCACATATAGATATATTAATTTGAATTGATTATCATGAATCCATCTAAATAGATATATGTTTATATTTTATGTGCAATGGATTCATTTTGAAATATCCTTAAAATAACTTAAAAAAAAAAAAACATAACTCTCCCAAGTCTCCTCATTGACTCTATCTGAGTTGATTTTCTTGCATTGTATGAGTTGAGTCCGAGTCACTAGTTTTTCAACCTTAATATGGCCGTTACTGGGGGCGGAACTAGTTGCCATGGTCCCCCCCATAGTTTTAAAATCCCCTATGTTTAGACCATGTGGACCCTCCATTTTGCGTGGATGGCTCCCCCCCACCAACTGGCGAATCTGATTATATGAGTCTTTGACTCCAAAAGTAGTGTACACAATCATAATTGATTTGTGAGAAAAAAGGAATAAAGTGAAGGAAAAGAAAGGAAAGGAAAGAGAGAGGAGTTAAAGGAGAACAAATCTGCTAATATTATTGAGTGATTTATTACAGAAATGGGGATGTTATGCCCAAATCATCTACTCAATATCTAGGATACCCTTATCTAACGATTTTGTAGAAGAAACTTGAATATTAGAGGTTGTTAACATGTTTGTTGAAGACACATGGGAAGACAACCCGCTCAATGGGAAACAAGCCCACACACGTGCAATGGTGGACCTGGGATTTTCATTTGGGTGGTGCGGGCAATGGTCAAGTTAAAAAAACTAAATAATAAAATAAAAAATTTAGGATGTTATTTAAGAAATTTCTCGAACCTCGTGGGTGCGGCCGCACCCGCATGGCTACATGTAGGTCTGCCCGTACACATGTCGGAAGGAAACTGACACACATGAGAAGATGTGGTATAGCCAGGGTTCGAACCCTGAGCAGCCAGGTGAAAATCTCACTCTTTACCACTCGGGTAAAGAGCCATTCTCAATTATTTACACTTGGTAAATATAATCGTACATAGTACAATACTGTTCTTTTCAACCATTGAAGCTCACATATAAAATATAAACCACTCAAAATTACTTTCTCATCGTGTTCTTTTATTGCATGAGTTTTTAATCCAATTAGAGTTATATCCACCATGGATTAAAAAATTGTTACTTTCTTCTGTTTTGGTTATTATTATACCTATCTCAAAATAAATTAGATGGGACCAAAACCTTTTAAGATGATAAAAACTAGTAAGACCATGTTTGTGAATAGTTTAGATTTTAAACATCACTCTTTTTCATTGATTTATATCAATGAGCATACTTTGTTAAGAGTCTAAAAAAAATCCCAAATATTACTTTGAGATTTTGGTGCAAACTGTGACCATTCCAGTCTCATTTATCATTTGTCCTTTCTTAATAAAGCAAAAGGGTATAAAAAAAAATAGGTGTAAATTCATTAGGGTTTTTACTTTATGATTTGTATAAGGGGGGTTCGGCGACGGGTCCCTAAACATTTCACTTTAGTGCCTTAGGTCCACAATCTTTTCTTATAGTGTGATAGGTCCTTTTTCCAAATTTGAAAACCTAAAATGTCTAATTTACCCTTTCTTCAAATCATATCCCATGATTAGTGGGATAAGCCATTAATAATGGTCAACTACCATTAAATTAGTCACGATGAATAAAATTCCATTAATGAGATTTTCAAATCAATTTCAAAAAAACACAAATAAGTTTCAAAAAACAAAAAATAAATTTCAAACAAATTTCTTACAATGAAATAAATTAAAAAAACGCAAATAAAATTCAAAAGAGCGCAAATAAATTTCAACAAATGAAATGAATTTAAAAAACTCAAATAAATTTCCAAAGAAAGCAAATAAATTTCAAAAAGTGAAATAAAATTCAAAAAACACAATAAATTAAAAAAAAAGCAATAAACTTCAAAAGAACGTAGATAAATTTAACAAGACACAAATAAATTTCAAAAAATATAAATAAATTTCAAAAGATGAAAATCAATTTCAAAAGATCCAAATAATTTTCGAAAGATCAAAATAAATTTCAAAAAAATATAAATAAATTTCAAAAGGCTCAAATAAATTTCAAAAGAAGTAAATAAAATTAAAAAACAGAAATAAATTTAAAAAAACGCATATACATTTGTCAAAACTAAGATAACCCAATTTTCCAATTTAGCGAACAATGTGGCAAATTAAAAACTCAAGTCTTTTTTGTCAAAAACTCCGTTAAATTTATTTCAAAAAATACAAATCAATTTGAAAAGACACAAATAAAATTAAAAAACACAAATAAATCTGCCAAAAACTTATATAGATTTGTTTATAACTCAGATAGATTTGTTCCAGAACTCAGATAAATAGCCTAAAACTCGGATAAATTTGTCCAGAACTCAGATAAATTTCAAAAAACGCAAAAAATTTCAAAAGAACATAGAGAAATTGACGCAAATAAATTTCAAAATATCCAAATAAATTTTAAAAAATTTAAATAAATTTCAAAAGACGCAAATAAATTTCAAAAGATGTGAATAAATTTGCCAAAAAAACTTTGTTAAATCTGTAAAAAACAAATAAAGATTTATTTAAAAACTCAGTTAATTTTTCCAAAATGGAGATAAATTTGTCAGAAACTCAGATAGATTTGTTCAAAATTCAGATAAATTTGCTAAAAACTCAGCTAAATTTGTGCAGAACTCATATAAATTTATTTCAGAACTCAGATAAATTTGTGCAAAACTCAAAAGAAGTTGAAAAAATACTCAAAACTCCAACAAGATTGATAAAAACTTAGATAAATTTGACAAATCAGTGGAGGACGGAGGAGATTAGATCAATGGAGTACGGAAGAGATCAGATCAGATCTTGAAAAGGCTGCATCACAGATCTACTGCTGATTGTGAGATCGGTTGGACACATGCAAGCCGAGAAGAGGGGTCTCATTCTGGGTCGGCTCAGACCTAACCCGAACTTGACACTGGCCTGGGACTGGCCCAATTGCTCTTCTGCTTCCTTCTGCTTCTGCAACAGAGACAACCGCCCTTACTACTTCTTCTCTCTTCTCTTCTGCATTTTGTTGTTGCTGCTCCATTGATCTCACAGCAATTGCAACAGGAATTGTAAGGCCGCCCTACTGCTTTTCTTCTCGAATGGAGGTGGCCGCCTGAACTACTGTCCAGCGACGTGCGAATCAATCCGGCCCAAGTCTTCCATTTTCGGTTCCGGTAGCGAACGACAAGGGATCCAGAGCGATGAGGAATCTACAATTGCAGGATCTGGATTTTTTTCCTCATTGATCAGGTTCCGAGATAGAACCTGAAACGCCCATGTTGCCCTTTGATTTATAGATCTCAGAAGAAGGAGAATCTACTGCTGCTGCCTTTCAAACTCGGAGACGGATCGTTTAGTAAGAGGAGAAAGAAAAGAAGAAGACTGATAATTCCTGGCCGTCGGATCTACGTCTGGCTTCGGGTTGGAGAAGAGGACGCGAGATCGGGTGGCGCAGTCGTATAATAGGCGGCAGTTCCCAGGGCAGATTCAGACGGAGGCGGCAAAGCTATATGCGACATAGCCGGAGAAAGGGAAGGTGATTCTGAACGTCATAACTACTAGTTTGAAAATATGAAGGAAGATTCGATGCAGTGCAGTTTTGGAGATGGACGGTTTCGTCTTAGGGACGTCGCCGGAGATGGACGCCTCGTCTTCTTCCTTGTCACCGTCCAATCTGCAACCTGATCTTGCAATCCCAGCGGTAAAGACCCGATCGTCTTCTTCAGTCAGATCTCTGGAAAACGTTGCCCCAGAAGAAGAGGGATAATGCAAAATGAAAAAGAGGGATAATCCAAAATTTGAAATTTGAAATTTTAAAATTTTATGCCTAAAATGGTTGAAAGGGTAAATCAGTCATGAAAATTGTATCCAGGGACCTCTCGTCGAAATATGTCCAGCTGCATGGACTACAGGCCTTAGAGGAAAAGTTAATGGACTGGAGGCCTTAGAAGTACTCTATGAGCGACCTTTCACTAATTATCTCTTTGTTTAAATAAGAGTCATGCAAATATGCAATATGCACTATAAGTATGCAAAGATTATAAATTGGGACTCTAAGAAAATTTTTTGAGGGTTCTTAGTGGAGCCTAGTTGTGAAGATTGAAAATGCTTAACGCCACCCTTTTCTTAGAAGCCCTCCCAAAGTTTCAATCCAACAAAAGATGGCACACCATCAAATTGATTAACAAAACTCAGAAAATTGACACTTAATTCGTTCACAGATTTTTGTAAGTGACCAATCTAATGGCGGGACAAAGTCCTATTTGAATGAGATTTTGTAAGAATTTGGGCTGTTTTGAAATGTCCTAAACTTTTTGATGAGTCCTGAAAAACACATATTTTCACACACATTTTGGCCATTTTAAGGGCTTATTGATATTAAAGAGCTTTATTTAGTGTCAAATCATGTTTTTATGCATTTAGGGTCCATTGTAGTGCATTCATGCATAATTTGCTATGAAATACACTTTTTGCATAAATTCATGAAACCTGCCATTTTTGGAGATTTATTTTTGGAAAGTCGGTTATTTTGGGTGCATCAAGTACTCTCTCATGCATCGTCCATTTAAATTCCTTGCATAGAATTATTCTTGAATCCATTTGTTTTAGTTTGTGTAGGAGAAATCATGAATGGGACCCACAGTGGTGAAATTTGAGAGAGATCAAGGGTAGGACATCTTTCATGATGGATTCTCATATCTTGGTATTTTTTGAGTGTTTTAAAAGTCAACAATGGAAAGCTAGATTTGTAACTTCAAGATCAATAAAGGAAACTTTATGTTTGATAAGATCTAATTCTTACTAGGTTTGAAAACTCAAAAATCAAGAAAGAAATTCAAGAAAGTAAAGTGTGCTTGGAGAGTTGACTAGTCAATCAAAAAATCTTGGAAGCAACCCAAAGATGGAAGGGGAGTCAAGAAACAAGGAAAGAAAGATCCCAAGATCCATTTGGACGTCCACATGGACCCCACACACCCCTATTGCACAATTAACATAGAAGCTTCTATATGTGTACAATTATTTTTGAATTTTTCATGTGCAGCAAGATGAATATGGTCATAACTGAATCCAACCGTCGGATTGGTGCAATCCATACACCGTTGGAAAGCTCTTTTCGAGTAGATATCTTTAAAACCCAAGATTATGTCAATCGGAGATAAAACGAGGAAGATATGGCTTCTGGAAGTCGGTGCTATAATTTTTACTCGGGATTGCAATTTTGCACAATGGAAAGCACCAAAAATCTCACTCACATTGCTATTTCTTTGAAGACTTGTTGGCCAAGGAATGGACTTTCCAGCAAATAAGATTGCATGCCACAAACTTGGAACAAAGAAGGAAAGAAAGAGAGTAAAAATCTATAAATTGAAGGCATAAGCATCCCTCTGCTCTCTTTCCAAGAGAGCAGCTCTCTCTAAAATTACTACTACACTCCATCTTCTTCCTCTCTCTTTCTCTCCATTGAAGTCCTAAAGGATATTTGGCTGTAAATCACACTACACCCTTGGGTTTTTCATCTAGAAAAGTCTTCTCATCCTAATATGTAATTGTCACTGTTTATTTTTTTATTTATTTTTATCTTATGTAAGACTTTTCACGTTAGTATAATTTTTTCTTAATCTTTTCAATTTTTCTTTCTTGTGCTTGGGTGATTGGTGCTTGTTTTATACTTCTTTTCTTGTCGGTGTTTGGATTGACGACCCAAAGGCCCTAAGAGTATGATTCAAATTATGACTCCGCTTAGAAAAGAATTTTGAAAGAAAAGAATACACTTTCACACATTTAAATTTATATTCTTCCAGACATTTAAGTTTTTGTTAAAACCACACATTACTTTTCTTCTTTTTCACCACACATTTAAATTTCTTGAACTTTTGCTTATTGTCTTTATTTTTATGATCAATTCATTTTTTAGTCTATTTTTGCAAAGTTTATGGTTGGAATTAGTTAGCATTGCATGCATATTCATATTGGTGGAGTTTTAGATATGTTTGAGTTATTGGTTATTATAGTATTCAAAACTGAATTTAAATTTGGAATCAGAGTTGTGACTTCTAAAGATAAAAAAAATCAGAATCTTGGCCAAATATTTTTTGGAAGTTCGGATCCCAAAATAAAGATCAGAGTTTTGCACATTGTTGCAGAAATTTTAGGACAGATTCTGAGTGAAAAGTTTGCGATTAGAGTCCTGATGAAAACACATTATTTTTTTTTTTTGTGAAACTTGGCAAAATTAAAGTTTGATCAGTGTACTTTCAAACTTCAGAATTTTAAGAAAAAATAATTTTGGATAGATGGTGAACCAGTAGCTCAAACATGGCTGGTAGGACCCACCTGTACGCATAATTTCTGCACAATTTCTGTTTTTAAGTCATGTTCATTCACTCATATCTCATTCGTTTTAAATCGTTTTTCACTGCCATTTTTTTTTATTTGATTCATGAATCATTATAGTTTACATTCCAGCTATTAAACTCAGTTTTAGGTTGCATTAGATTAGAAAAAATCATGCATAAAAACAGCACGGCGTACTGGTTTAACAGATTTAGAATTGTTTTTAGCATAGCATAGCACGCATTGCATTACTAACTTTACTAACTTTCTAACTTTAGTATAGTTTCTAATTTATTTTAGTTTTATTAGTTTTCTATTTTTGGAAGTTCTAACTGCTAGGGATTTTGTATATTGCAATTTGACGGATGCATTATCATTTTAGCATCATTTGAATTTTCACACATGCATTATTTTTGAAATGCTTGAAATCTTGATTTTCTCATGCATTATTTTTATGACTTTTAGAAATAATGATTCATGCATGTTTTCGATTTAAAACTTGGATGCATTAAGTTTTGAAAAGAAGATTTTCGAATCAAGCTTGCTTATGGTTTTAAAAGTTTCATATCATCTTAGGCAGTTTAGGTTTTATGTTTTTAAAACTATTAGATTGACTTAAAACATGTTTCCGGGCTTGATTCCATGGCCCAAAGTTCCCCACAAGAAAAATACTTTGAAAATTCAATTTTTGGGAAAAGGGTGCCTAGACCCAGTTGACCCGCAGTGTGGTCGGTCGACCGACCTAAGAGGATTCAGTCGACCGAGCACACTGCAGGTCGACCGGTAAAAAAGCCGTTGGGCTTCTTTTTCAAACGGTCGGACTTTTGACCGTTAAAGCCCAGGTCGACTGGGCCTTTTACCAAGTCGACCGGGGACTCACAAAGACCCACTTTTTGGGTATAAATAGTAGTTCATTCCTTTGAAAAATTAGAGGAACTAAGAGGCGCTCCTTGAGATGTTTTGAGGCCAATCAAAGGGGAATGAGCTAAGGGATGATAGGGGTCATTCGGAAAGCTAACGCTTGGTTCCATTGAGTTAAATCACTAAGTAAGCTTTACTTTTCTTAATCATATGTTTTCATGCTTTGATTTAATTATTGGGAAATCTTTTCTAGCATGATAAACTATGATTTGTTATGTCCTTAACATGTATATGTTTTGAATTAATTTATTGTTTTGGATGCATCACCTTGATTCAAACCAAGTAGTACTCAAATTGGTATATCTAAGTAAATCATGTTTTTAAAAACATATTTGAAATTATATGTAACATGATTCCTATACTTGGTTGAATATTTAGTTGTTGTTTTTCATCATAAGAAAATCACTCTCAAATCTATCTTATATTTTGGATTCAACAACTTCCACTACAACAATCTGCACTTTTGTCGGCGCTAAATAAGTGCAGGTAAAGGTCCAGAAAACGCCTGGAAAAACTATTACTGGTGATTTCTCTTGCGTCGGCAACCCGTGGGCATGTCAATGGGACGGGTCGGGCCTGGGCTTAGGTTGTCCAATCCCGTCTCAAAAATAGGACGGGCCTGCCAGGTGTTGTCCAATTCCGGCCCTAAATTGAACGGGCATACATCAAATCCCATCCCGTACGGGCCAAGGCTGGGACAGGGCCGGGCCTGGGCTTAGCCCGATCCTAGACAGAGGCAAAACATTTCATTAATTATTCTTGCTGTCACCAGACACCCGGTGTGAACCGGACTTTAAACCCTCCTCATTTTTTTCGGGCTTGGGACTGGCAATGCAATGCAACAAGCAACATGGTGGACTTAAAAACTTTCTGTTCTTTTTACCGGTGACAGTAGAAATCAGAAAATCAATAGAAATGAATGACTATCCTATAGGCTATATGGGTCAAGAAATGAATGAGTATAATATATGAGTCAAGTTAAAGTAATGTAGGATCAGTTAAAAACTTCTTTTTTTTTTTTTACGGTGAAAGTAGAAAATAAAAAAATCAATAAAATGAATGAGAATGAGTATCCTATTTTCCTATATAGGTCAAGTAATTTAAAAAAGAAAAGAACAGAAATGTATTGTCCAAACCCAGCCCACTGAGCTCAAATTTTTTTAAAAGCCCTGTATTTTAGAGCTTGGGACGGGCCAGGCCTGAACGGGCTGGGCATCCTTTGCCCAATCCCAGTCCCATTTTGGGCGGGCTTTAAAATGTATTGCCCAAACCCAACCCACTGGGCTTAAATTTCTTTTAAAAGCCCTGTATTTTAGGGCTTGGGACGGGCCGGACCGAGCTTTTTACCCATTTCATCCCGTGCCATTGACAGGCCTAGCAACCCGCCAAGAAAAGTACGCTAGTAATATCCATTGCTGGCGAAAAATAGGTAGCGCCAGGAAAAAGTATATATTGACGGCATTATATTTCGCCGGTAAAGGAGGTTTTAATCGCCGGGCAAAGATGTTTATTTTTTCAATAATAAATTTAGAAAAAACTTTTTTCGGCTTTTTTTTGGGCCGGGAAAAAGTGTTTATTTTTCAATAATAAATTGAGAGAGAACTTTTTCCGGCGTTTTTTTTTTTTGGTCAGGAAAAGAAGTTTATTTTTAAAAAATAAATTTAGAAAAACTTTTGCCAGTGTTAATTTTGCGCTGGGAAAAGATTTACAGTTTACAAAAATTCTTTTTCAAAAATTTTTTGCCGGCATTTTATCTCGCCGGGAATAATTGTTTTTTTAAATATAATTTATTAATTTATTTATTTGATTTTTAATTTTCTTTTCTTGTATATACATCAGTTCATTACAACTTCCAACTGGTGTCACATGAATAAATTGAAATTACGAATTCCATTATCCAAGACCAAATTTACTACACCCAACATCCATTTCCATTCCAAAATCATCAAAAAATGAAACAAGAAAATTCATTCCACTTCATATTAATATTTAAACATCCTTTCAACATTGAAAGCACTTTACCATTACCATTACAAAATTAAAACAACTGGTAACATTCTACTCAGTACCAACATTCAAATGCCAATGAAAATTTACATATTCATATATGATCATTTCCTTGTTGCACCATTCCAACACCTGCATCATTGTTTTAAAAAAATTCATTCATCTCATTTTAACATATAGCAATGTGTTACTCTGCATACTTGGCCTTCATGTTGGCTGCATCCTAGCTGCTTGGACTCTTTTAACAAAATTTTTTTTTCAATTTTCATTCAATCTGCATTAAAAAAATTAGCAAGATTAACATATGATTAAGAATGTCATATGCACAGCTTTTAGTGAAACTATATATAAACAAAGCAACTGAAATCAATTATGGAAACAGTGCAATTCTTCCGTAAAACAGAGAGATTCCATTAAATCAAGTCCATAGAAAAAATACATCACGGAATGAAATTAAAAGTCTTTGGAGGAATATAAGAGGAGGACACATGGTTTAGAGCAATAAACTTGGATCTTGGATTTGAAAGTAATGGGGCCAGCATTTATGATTGATAGCATTGAAGATCTATCACATGATATACATATATATGCCTCCAAATCAAAAAATTTATTGGCCTGCTTTCCAGCTAGGATCGAGACTGACTCCCCTGCATCACAAAAAGGCGGAACAAAAAACCTGCTTTCATTGCACATATGCCGGTAAAACATATCACTAGCTTTTCTTGAAAATAGAACTATATCATTAGCTTAACTATCAAAATGAGTGATCCTTAACACAGGAAAGAGTTCGCGGTTGAATGTGATCAAGGAAAAGTTGTAAACAAGTCCATTTCTGACTACATTTCAAGTCTTAGTTTGTCTACCCATTCTCCTAGTTCATTGTACTTCCAGAAGTTCAATTACTTTAGACTAACCAGTATATGCTTCGGTGTGGATAATATGTATTACAATATCAAAATCCAGCATTGCTGCTATAATCAAAATAGAGTAATGAAAACTAAGCAGAAGCATTAATCACAAGAGAATGAAACAATAAACTGGTATGGAAATGCATGAAAGAACTTGTCAGAGTTATAAGTTATGTGTGTTGTAGTTGCCCAGTCCCACCCTCCCTTCTCTCCCTCCCTCTCTTTAATGTAGCTTCCTGATTCTATTGCTAGGTATCTAGTGAAGCTAACAGCAACAATTCACTTGGGAGTTATTCTTGTTTTTCCCATGCATTTTCTCTCTTTCATGTATAAAATTTGTTAGTAGTTGAAGATAGAAGCGGCATTTATACCTAATAAACTACAACCACAATACAAAACTAGGAAACATACCTGTCTGTGCATATTATTAAGCTCAACAACATCATTATCAATAATACCCAAGCGGCCTGAGAAGAAAATCCTATAGTCAAAATTGGGCAGTTCTAATATAAACAACACCAAAATGAGCTTCATAGACTATAGGAGGTGTTACTCCAGTTACAGACAAGAAAAAAGCTTCAATCAATATTTATGAGTATTATATCGACTCCGAATCTGAAATTATGCTATTTGCTTAATCAAGAAGCCTGTGTATGAATGAAGAAAGTTCACATTGTCTCACGTCAGACCAACTATGGTTAATTGATCAACATAATCAAATAGATAGTGCATTTTGATCATATCATTGGAAGATAAAGTAATCTAGAACACTAAAAAAAAAAAAAAAACCCGATAATGTGTTTGCATATAACAAAAATTGGTAGAGCAACAGAAATTGTGGCAAAAGTAGTCGTCTTCCATTCCATATCAAGGGAAATGAGCAATAACTTTCTTCTCTAACCAAAATCAGCATCCAACATGTTTGGCTTTCTACCCTTGGGCCAGTAGGACATTCATAAAGAAAATGCAGGAAACTTGGTTTACATGATAAATTCCCACCATATATAGGCGTAAAGCTTTAAGAACCTAAAACTAAGGGATAGGATCATTTGAATATAGCTTACAACCTTAATCCATGTCCAATTCTACCCATCCTTTTTAAATGTTAAAAAAAAAAAAAAAGCAGCACCCCATTACTATATATCATGAATATATAAATATATCTTTTAAGTGGGTTTTAATTTTCCACAGTTAGGAACATTACCAACACCACAAGCTGCAAGATACAGCAAGGCAGGTGAGCCAAGAACTCCAGCTCCCACAACCAGAATTGAAGACTTCAAAAGCCTTGACTGCGCTGCAAAATTTCCATAGACAAACTTATCAAAATCCCAAATTTTGAAAACCCCAGATAAGATTAAGCTCATTTACAACAAAACCAACAAGGAAACTCAATGTCATTAAAAAAGAATTCAACTTCAATCAGTTCTTTGAAAAGAAAATGAGAGTAACTAACTGAATTACTACTAACCATTGACTCCAAAGGAAGGAAGCAATAGGTGGCTATATCATGGTTTGAGCATGTCAGAATAAGGGTGCATATGTAAGAAAGCCATACTAAAATGGTTAATATTTATTTCCTACTAATGTCCAATGATGTGAAATCTATCAAGAAAATGTGCATAAATTCAGGTTCAGTAGACTGCAAGTGCCCTCATCCAGAAACAACAAAAAAAGAATGTCTTGATATAATAGAAACTAATTTGGGTGTTGCTCCTATGATAACAATTTCCAAAAGAAAGAGCTTAATACATGATGGGAGTCCACCTGAAAGGAAAAGTAGTGTCCATATCATAGTCCCTAGGTATTAGCTCAAGTCCAACCTGGTAGTGAGAAGGATAATGAGATGCTTTGAAGAGTAACATATAAATGAAGAAACCAAAAATATGCAGTAAATAAGATGGATCAAGATTTTCAAAACAAGTAAAAGATCAAGATTCTGTACCTTGTAAGCATGTTCAATATCAGGCAAGCAGGTCCAATTAAACCCAACCCATTGCAATCCATAGGTCAAATCATGACACAGCCCCAAAGTGGTCTTACATCAGAGATTAGGCATAAAATAAAATAAAAACCCAAAAAAGAAAAAGGAAAAGGAAAAGAAATCCATCTTGAAGGAACGTTTTGTTCCCAAATTTCTACCTCTTTATTAAAGGTTTGCCCAATCTTGGTGAAAATGTTTCATCAATGATAATATTGATTCATGACAAACTTCTACAGGGGAATGAAGTTGTGAATGTGCTCAGTCACCTAGTTTCATGACAAAAGTCTTTTTTTTTTTTTTTTTTTATAATTTTTTGGGTAGACTGGACCCAAACCAGCCAACTGGAGTTGCACTCTTGAGGGTGTAATTCTACAGGGGATTTCCCATGGAATTCTCCCCTATAGTTTTCGCATGAGCCAACTTTCCAAGGATTTGGTGTGACATCATTTCAAGCAGAAAATATATCATCTTGAAGCTGGGATTTTCCGATAGAGAGGAAATCAAAATCCAATTGGAAAAGGTATTTTGCGCTAGAAAGCATGTAGAATCATTCTCTGACCACAGATGCATTTTAAATTCACCATTTCACCTAACCATGTCAACTCTTTGGATCAGGGCACATGGCCCACACAGGTGTTATTACTGTGCAACCAACTCCAATGGTTATCTTCTTCAAATTTATATTTGTTGCTTCTTTTTAATGAAGTTTTGTTACCATTTTTTTTTTTTTTTAAGGGACCACAAATCAATTTTCTTTTGGACACATTATCCAACCTTATTAATATTTCGTTTGTTTGCACAATTTTTGTAATGCCCTTCAGTGCTGGTCAGTGTTGGTATTCCTTTCAGTGTTGACTAGAAGAATATTTAGGAATATCCGGAAACGGTAGGGGTGGGGGTGTTTCAGATGGACGGGAACACACAGCCTAAAACCTGCAGTACCTCATTTTGATTGGTGAAAAATAATGCATCAGAGGAAGAACTTAAAATGAAAAATTACGCTCCTGCATTCTGGAGGGAATGTGTCACGACCCGGGCCCGAGCCGAGCCGTGAACATCATACTTACTTCCGTAAACCCCGAATTAACCGAAGTTAAAACGAGATCCACAAGGGATATCAATCACAAGAACCTGTCAAATATAAAACTTTTGCGGAAAACTATATATATTTGACATCAACAATTCAACATTTACATGTATACAAAAAGAAAGTCTTTATACATGTATTGCTTTCAATATACATTTGCCAAAATGCTGCATATACAAAATTATTATGCAGACAACCATTAATTACAGTCCAAATGTTAATTACATTCCCAAAACGAATTTATAACAGTTATCAAAACCTTTCTCAAAATATTTATCAAAATATTCCAATCGCACTCGAATACCAAGTCAAATGGTATCCCGCCGATTCCACTCTATCAATCCTCCTGGAGGAACCGTAGCGGTCTCCTCCGCTGGCGCCGGGGGCGCTGCAGTACCGGCAGGGGCAACCTGGCCTGTAATGCCATCAATAACACTAATGAACACAACGGTTCAACAATGTATAAACAATTCTTGCAATAAAGTATATCAATACATCCATATTGCAATAATGACAATTTCAATGGTAGAGTAATCTAGACAATTCTACAATGACAATAATAGACAATGACAGTAATAGACAGTGACAGTCAGTATACGTGTACCAATTGGCAACTACCATAGAATTCTTAAATTGTATTTCATTCAATTCATTACCATCTTCTCTAAAAGGAAGGCTTCAATCAATATCCTAAGATATGATCGGGATTTATTCATTTACCATCTCCCCTCAAAGGGAGACTTCAATCACTACCCGAAGGTATGATCTGATATATATATATAAGTGGGACTTACCAGTGTCCGGGCCAGGGACACTAGCATCACCACGGAGCTCCGGAACACCCCCAATACCATCTGCTGCAGCAGGATTAGTCATTCATTATCATCGAACTCACTTGGAGTTCTAATACAATCGCTAGGTAGTGCCAGACTCAATGACCAGTAACATTCAGTACGAAATCCTTTTTATGGATCCAATTCAGTTCAATAATTCCTTTCATGTCAAAGGAAAGGAATGACAGTAATATCAATCCAATTAGATTGATCACAATGACACAATGAGTATAACATTAACCACATATGGTTTTACTCAATCCTAAACAACCATTTGGGTGTAATCATTGGTTTCCAAATGCACGTGTTATTTTTGATGGACATCACATTTGTATATTTAATATGTGCATTTCAAGTCCCCTTAATTAACACCCATGGAGCTTAGGCAATTGTCAATTGTAGTTCACTCAAGGAACCCCTTTTTCTTCCCTTTAAAACACCATTAATTCCTCATAGTTTGATTAACCCATGATTAGTCTTAAACTAATCGGGAACGCATTTATACTTAAGAGTCATAGTCCAATTTCTCGTAAAAATCCAAAACTCAAAATTCACCGAAATTTTCACTAAATAATGTACCTGGGCCAGCAACAGGTTGGCTCGAGCGGACCCACTGTTCGCTCGAGCGGAGCCCAGGCAGAACACTGTTCGCTCGAGCCAACTCATTGTTCGCTCGAGCGAACGCACACAGCACCTCGTTCGCTCGAGCGAACTAAATGTTTGCTCGAGCGAACCCCTGCAAAAACCCATTTCGCCCCAAACAGAGCCTTGCTCACTCGAGCGAACCTCCAGTCCGCTCGAGCGAACCGTGCAGAATTCCAACCCGAATTCTGTGCAGCTCACTCTTCTTCTACTCTCCTTCCTTAATCACATTTTCTACACCCTGCATGGTAAATGGAACCTCCTGTTCCCCCTCATGCATCATCCATTCACTTTCATTCACAATCACACTTCTAAACATCCATTAATAACATCATTTAAACATTCATAACAAATCCAAAATCCATGTAAAATGCATAAAACCATGGCAAATCTATGAACAATTACCATGAACAACTATAATGATTAATATTAATCACAAGCAAGGTTTATACTTGCCTTTTTGAAAGCTATTAGCCAAAACCCTCCTTCAATTAGTTTGGCTTGAGATTAAACCCCCAAACTTCAAACCCTAAGTCATAAAAACAACCAAATGGACTCCCATGAGTCATTGGTGCTAAAAACCACTACTTAATCACTAAGAGAACTTGGAAATCACAAGAGGATGCCATTACTTACTTGTAGTTCAAAGGGGAAAGGTCCTCAAGCTTTCACTCAAGCTCTATACTCCTCAACAATGGTGGATTGCTTGATGGAGAAGATGAAGATGAAGAGGGACTCCTCAAAACCCACTTCAATCACTCCTAGCCTCACACTCAATGGAGAGAAAATGGAAGAGGAAGGGAGAAAATGGAGAGCTCTAGGGTTTCTCCTTGGTTTGCAAGAGATGAAATGAGAATGAGCTCATTTACCCCCATTTGACTCTAATATAAGCCTCTTAACACTAAAAACCCCTCTTATTTACTATATTTACATTTTGAGTCAAATGAGGCTCCACTTGGCCCATTTGATGTCAAATGGAATCGCGCTTATTATGAAAGTTGACGTACTCTTCGAGATACGCACGTTGGTATCAAGAATTTCCGTATTTGACGAAATACGTGAAAACCCGTATTTACGAAAAAGTCCTTAACACAGCATGTTTGAGTCTAAACTCCTCTTAATCCATTTCATTAGGCTTAATCTATCATTTGAGACTGATTTGTCCCTCTTTGGTCATTAACTTTAGTTAATCCAATTATCCATGCTTAATTGGCATTAATCACAATTAATTAGCCTTAATTACGTTTAGTTTGGGTCGGGGTGTAACAGAATGAAAAATTAAAACTCACAGTTGGTGATAGCGCATCAAAATGCACAATGTAAATACAAGCAGAACTTATTATAGATGGTCAATGGAGGAGAGAATCATGCAACTTTTGAAAAATAGGCAAACATAGGGCAAACATAGGAGATATTTCCACATGACAACGTAGTCCAGCCTAATCTTTAGACCAATGCATTGGTAAATTAGAAGCACCACACAAATGGTTCTGAAACCCTTAGATCCAAAGACCAATACGAAAGCAAAGGATGCCTAGAATATATAATGAAGAAAGTCAGAAACTCAAAACTCAAAAGCAAGCTCAAGAAGGTGAGAGTATAAAGAAAAGCGAGAGAGGACCAAAAACACTTTCAAAGAAAGTAATTTCAATTGAAGCAGCACCCACAAATGGAAATTTGAAACCAAAAGATACTCCCCCTCTCAGAGCCACCGGAACCATTAACGGCAATGTGGGTGCTAAGGTAGAAGGCGCGGCTGCAGGCCCTGGGGTTTGGAAAATGGGAGAATAGAGAAACCCCATTATGGGTTTTCCTAGACAAGTTGCAGATTGAGATTAGAAACTCTACAGAGCATTTCCGAGAGATTTAAAAAAGATAGGTAGTAAAATATAATCCAAAAAGTCCCGCGAATGAATACCCTAAAAATTATCAAATAAAATTGCAGTAAATAGAATTCCAGGAAACACATTAGCTCCACAAAGATTCAAGGAAAACCCCAAATAAAATCAAGTAAAACCACAGAATCTGGAAACCAAATGGGAATCCAACAAAACCCCATGTCCTCTTCCTAGATTCAAAGTAAAACCCATAAACAAAAAGAAGATTGAACCCAAAAAAAATTATTTTACCTCAGCACGGAGATTTTCAAGCACAACCGCGAGATATAGGGTGATAGAGAGAGGGAGTGGTGAGAGGGAGATGATGAAAGGGAGAGGGGGACGAGGTCGCCTGGGAGATGGAGGAGAGGGCTGAGGTCGTGAGGGAGAAGGCTTGCGTGGGAGAGGGAGATGGTGGTCTGTGCATGTGAGACGGAGGGAAAGAGACGCAAGGGAGCGGGTGGAGTGGATGGCGGAAGAGAGAGGGATGCGTGAGAGACATGAGGGATCGAGGTGGGTGACGGGACGGAAAGCGAGGGAGATCCAGAAAGGGGTTTGTCGATTGAGAATCCGGTTTGGGTATTTTGTAATAACAATCCCGCGCAAATAGTGCGCCGGCAAAAATAATTTCGAAAATATATTCTCCGAGAGAAGAAAAATAAAGGCGCGGACACTTTGTCGAAGTGCGCGGGTGAAATTTGGTGGAGTGGCGGGTGAAATTTGGTGTAAAATTTTGACCTTTGCTCGTCCCTTAGCAAAAGTTGCGAGAAAAAAGGTTTGAAGTTCTTTAACCTAATCTAAGAAAAGAAATTAAATATGAAAATAAAGCCACTTTCGCTGGTATTCTCGGTTGCATTTAGCGTATGCAACAAGCCCTTAACCCCCTACGTTCCCCCTAGTGGACAAGCTGTACATCGTCAGGGATTGCAGTGAATCTACCCACAAAATTCATTTATCCTAAAAACACACAGAAATAAAAACAAAGAAACTTTTTTTTTTTTTAAGGAAATCATGTTATCTCGGAGACTCTTTGTGTACCCAGAACGGAGAAAATCTCAGACTTTTCAAAATTCGGTTCATCCTTCTAATTTTAAACTTCTCTTTTCTTTTTTCTTTTCTTTTTTTTTTCAAACACCAAACTTTTGTGTGCCTTGTGCAAGTGTATACATCTAATCAATCTTTCAAATGTTCCGCTATGATGTGATTGAAAATAGAATTCTCCCTTAAATGCTCTGATCTTTCCTAGATTTAGTGGCTCATAAGTTTCCTCTCAAGGCTACTATGATGGCTTTCGTACTACTATTTTATCAAATGCCGCGAGAGGCATTTCTTTTTTTTTTTTTTTTTGAAACACGCACATGTGACAGTGCAATGCCTAGGTCCCTTAAGCTTTCTAATTAACCCATGTAACGAGCATTAGGCCAATGACTCCCAAACCAGATGGCTTTAGGGCACTGGGTATGTAAATACCCCTAAGGGCTTACTGGCTCGAGTTAAAAAGGCTACGAACCAAAACTAGTCACAAAACTTTTTATTCTTTTCAAGTCTTCTAACTAATTAAACACTTTTCTTTCTTTTCTCTTGTTTTTTTTATTTATATATATATATATATATATATTTTTGCAGTCCCCAACAATAGGCAGCCTTTTTCAATTCACCCGAATGAATCCAACGGTGTTGGTTGGCCTAATTATCCCGACGAACCAGGTAGACTTACAAGGCTAGACTTCAGAAAGTCATCCCATCTTTCTTGAAAAACTCTAAATTCAACACCAATGCTTTCTATCCAAAATCTTGATAGATGTATACGTGTTTCAGTGAAAAATAGAGTTTAGTATTATTTTGATATATTCTAGAAAAGATGAACCTTCATTTTACTTCCTTCCAAAAATTTCAAAATTCCGGATTTCCGAGCATCGTTGAATTTTGTCAATTCCTTTGAAAACTTCCTTTTTTTTGTCAAAAATAAATAAATAAATAAATAAATAAAATTAAAATTGCACAAACGAAAAGTTTTCCTAAAATTTTTTTTAAAAAAATTAAAAGTTTGACTAAAATTGGAAAAAAATCACCTCCAATTGGACAAGTGTGCTTGTTCCCACCCCCAAACCTAAACTAATGCGAAAAATGATAATGTAACATGAGGAAAAATAAATTGTAGGAAGTAAAGGAAAGAAGTTACCTGATGAATTTGCATGGCGCTCCCTGTCCAAGGTTAGTCAACACAATGAAAAAAAAAAAAAAACCTAAACTAATAATAATATATAAAAAAATAAAGAAAAAGAAACTACTATATTTGACACCTAACATGGAATCCACCTGGATCCCAAACAAACTTACCTTCCAAAATTGAGGTCAGGATCTCTCGCTTAGGTTGCCACCTTTTATTTTCCATGAATGGAGTTGAATCTAGTAGTGCATACACCTTTTCAATGTGGTCATCTATATCAAAATCACTTCCATAGTGGGCCAAACAAGTTTATAGTGGATATTCAATTTTCAAATGGGGTAAGTAATTTTCCACCAATTCATGAATGTAACTAACTTAAAAAACCCCATCCTCCTCATCGGGAGGTTGCTTATTGACATTAAAAATGTTCACTTGGACTGTCATGGTCCCAAAAGAAATTTGTATTAATCCATTTCTATAATTGATCAAAGCATTGGAGGTGGCTAGAAATGGTATCCCCAAGATGATTGGAATTTTGGGTTCAGCCCCAGATATGTGTTTGGTATCCAAGACAATAAAATCAACAGGGAACACAAAGTCTCCAACTTTGATAAGAATGTCTTCGACTACCCCCTTGGGGTATCGAATTGATGCATCAGCCAATTGCAAGGTCACATGGGTCCTTTTCAATTCCCCCAAACCTAATTCTTCATAAACAGAGTACGGAAGAAGGTTCACACTTGCACCTAAGTCTAGCAAAGCTTTCTCTATGTGATGGTCCCCTATCTGACAAGAAATGGTAGGACACTCTGGGTCTTTGTATTTGATTGGTGTTGGACAGGAAATGATTGAGCTAGCTTGTTGGGCTAAAAAAGCCCTTTTGGGCACATTGGTAGTCCTTTTGAGGGTGCACAGGTCCTTCAGAAATCTTGCGTAGGCCGGAATTTGTTGGATAGCATCAAGTAGTGGGATATTAATCCACACTTGTTTAAATACTTCTAGCATTTTATCCAACTGAACAGTTGATTTTGCTGGGCCTAACCTCTGTGGATATGGTGCCTTGGGAACATAAGTCCTAGGAGTGGGCTCACTAGGTGATGGTCCAGCATTGACTAGGTTCTTTGGTTCCGATATGGGTTCAACATTCACATTTGGTTCCTTAGTTTCAACGTTTTCACTTGATTCTTCCTCAAGTTCCTTAGGTAGTTTGACCTTGTTATCAACCTGTATACCAGACCTAAGGGTGATTATGGATTTGACTTGTTCTGGCCCTTTTCCTTTAGGATCATGAACAACTTGGCCCTTGGGATTATGTTTGGGTTGACTAGGGAATGTTCCCTTGTCTCTGGCACTGATGGAGTTGGCTAATTGGCCCATCTGCTATTCTAATTTTGCAAGGGTTTGAGTGTGGTCATTCAAAAGTTGAGTAGTGGTCTGCTGGAATTGAGCAGTACTCTGAGACAATTGAGCCGTGGTTTGAGACATTAGTTTCATGGCCTCTTCTAATGAATCTACCCTCTGGGTCAATGGATTGGGGTTGAAGTTAGGTTTTTGAAAACCAGGTGAGGCAGTAACTTGAGATTGATTGGGCTGAAATTGAGTGGACTGAGATGGGCCACCCTGAGTTGGGCCTTTGGTCCAAGAAAAGTTCAGGTTGTCCCTCCAACCTGGATTGTAAGTGTTAGAATACGGGTTATACCTTTGACGATTATTAAAACGAGTGTTTTCATATAATGCATTCACCTCCTCAACAGACTCGGTCTGACCCAAAATTGTTGGGTCAATCCCTCCATTCATGGCCTGATTATATCTTAATAACTCCAAAGTGTTTGGTGTGGGCTTTTGGTTCAGCTCTAAGGCCTCTATTCTCCTCACCAGCGTGGCCAATTTGGCCTCAGCCTCAATTTTGAGTTCAATTTTGAACATCCCCCCTTTTTCAGGAATGGTGGGTTTGATGGGCTCCCGCTTGATAGGGGCCCACTGCAATGTGTTTTTAGCAGTTTCTTCCAAAAAAGTCCAAACTTCTTCTGCTGTTTTCAGTGTAAAATTCCCACCACAGAAAGATTCCACCATTTGTTTGGTTGGGTAATCCATGCCTTCATACACAATTTGGACTAACCGGATTTTTTCAAAACCATGGTGGGGACACTGGATTAAAAGGTCCTTGAACCGTTCCAAATAACTGTAAAGTGTCTCCCCTTCCATTTGATGGAATCCATTGATGGCCTGCCTAATCGAAGCTGTTTTTTTGCTTAGAGTAGAATTTTTTGTAAAATTCTTCGACTAGCTTGGCCCATGTAGTGATGGACCCGGCCAGTAAGGCATAAAGCCAAGCTTTAGCCTTCTCTTTTAAGGAAAAAGGAAATAATCTAAGTTTAAGGGCCTCTTTAGTCATGTGATTGATTCTCATGGTCCCACAAATGTCCTCAAATTCCCTAACATGTTGATATGGGTTTTCTTGGTCTAGCCCACGGAATACTGGGAGCATCTGGATTATGCCAGATTTCAGCTCAAATGTGGCATTGGTCTGAGGCAGGGTGATGCAGGACGGTTGAGTTGTCCTGGTGGGGTACATATAGTCCTTCAAAGTCATCAGTGGGTCCACTTGATCAGCCATCCTAACAATTTCTTCAAAGATTGAAGATTTTCCGACAATGGTCTCACAAGGGATGTGCAACAATTGATTATCAACGGTGTGAATTTAATTGCAATCCCGTCTAAAAATAAATATGAAACTCTTTGGGCCCATAACTTTGTCAATATAGATCTGATTTGCACGTTCTTGGGCTCCACGGATATCTACTCTGAATAAGCTTTCCAACGGTAGGTAAATTTCATCGATCCGACGGTCGGATTGAAAGTTATGGCCATTTGAAGATGCGTTATCCTGAGAAAAACGGGATTAACTTCTAAAATTTGATTTGCAATGGATTCTATCTCTGCACAACTTTTTTTTCCGAAAGGACATCAGATGTAGATGATTTAAACTCTTCTTTTTTTGTTTCAATCAGAATTGTACTCTTTGAATTATCTATTAATAATTTCAAATTTACAACTACTACGGACCCTGCCATGTAGGACATTTATCTGCTTGAACAGTGGGCCCTATGAGAAGTCTTCTACTATAGTTAGGACTCTTCAACTGACATGATGAGTGGACCCCTCCTTTGATTAATTTGCATATGGCTTATGTGTGGGGTCCACATGGTGAATTCTTCAATTTACTTCAATTCAGCAATGCAGGGCCCAGGATGACAATGTGTGCTTGAAAGTGGGTTCCGTGACAGAGGCCTGCAATTCTCATTTTCTGCACATTCTTATTCAATACATCAAATACTAAAGAGCCCATATTGAAGCGGGACCCATCCGGACAGAGTTCTACTCCAATTAGGACTCTTCGGAGAAAATTTGTAAAACATTCTAAGTTAATACAGAAAATGTATGAAAAGTATGAAAATTCAGGTTCGTAGGTAAAAATGCATGAAATGATGAAATTATATGAATAATGATGCAATTCACCTAATTAAATCCATAATTCATCCTAAAATGATACGTAAATGTGCAAATTCATGAACTCAACACTTTTCTTCCTTCAAGATCAAGGATAATCTTCTCGAAAGATCTTCAAGTCCATCTGCTTCTTCATCATCAATTTCATTTTTTTTTCTACCTTCTCCTTTTTTTTACTTTTTTTTTTCATTCTTTTTTCTTGGCCGTACGGACCGATCTATACGGACATGGCCTTATGGCCTTGTAGCCCCTCTTCTTTTATTCTTCTTTTTTTTGTTTTTTGAAAATTCCTCCTTTCTCCTTTTTTTTTTTTTTCTCACCATGATAATGAGGCTATATAAAAACCATTATGCACATGGTTTTTTGTTTTTTTGAATGCATCAAATAAAAGGGCTAGGGTTTCTAGGTCAAGCCAAAAAGAATCTTAGCATGAACAAAATTTGACTGATTTTGTCCAAGTTGGGTCGTAATTGGTCAAACTTTGATCAAGGGTGTGAGGCTCCACCTCTTGTGGACCCTCACTTTTAAACTTGAATACTATTCTTATAGCCTAAGATACTTATCTATACTAATTAATAGGGGTTAGTAAGGGTAGATATGCATTTTCCTAGGTTATAGACCCTTTTGTGTAATTTAGAGAGTTTTTAGAGTGTCTTTTATAGTTTTGAGTTGGTTAGAGGCCCTAGCTAGATATTAGTATTTACTATAGGGGGGTTTCCACTTGAGAAGCTTCTAGATTCCCACCTAAAGACGAAACTACCCATGATCCTAACCCTAATCCCATGTTAACAAAAGGGTATTACTGTACCTAGCCACCCAACTCAACTTATTTATACAACACCTTCCAACACCATGCGTTGGCTACTGTTCCTCTCTCTCTCATTTCCCTCTTCTTCCCTTGTTTGCCTCTAACACTCTCCCAAGTTCCCTCCAAGCCTGCCTCCTCCCTCTCTTTTTCCTTATAGAACCCTAAGAAGAAGAAGACGATCTCTGTGCTGGACATCTCAGTGTTCTGCCACGATGCTCAACGCCGAGCTCAGTGTCATAAGCCGAGCTCTGTGCTTTTACCGAGCTCAGTGATATGGCCGAACACTGCGCTGGACACCTTAGTGTTCTGCCACGATGCTCAAGGCCAAGCTCAGTGATATGGTTGAGCTCTGTGCTTGACAGCTCAGCGCTCTGCCGAGCACGATGCTCAAGGCCGAGCTCAGTGTCAAGGCCGAGCTCAGTGATATGGCTGAGCTCTGCGCTTGACAACTCAGCGTTCTGCCGAGCACGATGCTCAAGCCGAGATCAGTGTCAAGGCCGAGCCCAGCGTCATGGCCGAGTTCAGTTATATGTCTGAGCTCTGCGCTTGACCGAGCTCAGTGCCTGACCGCGCTCAGAGCCCTGCGCTGTCTGAGCCCAGTACTTGGCCAAACTCTGTTTTACCGAGCTCTGTTCTTTACCGAGCTCTGTGTTTTACCGAGCTCTGTACTTTATCTGAGTTCAGTGTTTGATCGAGCTCAGCACCTTACCGAGCTGCCTCAGTGTCTGACCGAGCTCGACGCTTTGCAGAACTGAGCTAGGTGACCGAGCTGAATATCTTGCTGAGCTCCGTGCTAGGCCGAACTCCGAGCTTGATTCCTAGAACTCCAAAAGACCGACTTCCAATGAGGGAAACTAGGACCTGGGACATCTCCTTAAACCAGGACTTTCAATGGGCACGGCCAACAACCTAGGCCAAGGGGTTTGCCTAGCTCACGGGAATTTCTGAACAACCAGGCATTGCCTACAGGAGAGAGACTTCACTGATCCCAGTGTGCCGAGCTGATTACCAGGCCAGGGAGTCAGCTGAGCACACTGTGTACAGCGACACTTCCCAGATTCTAATTTCTACTGTTGTGATCATGTGTGGGGCTCATTCACCATCCAAATAGACTTCCATCACTGTGCCCAGCCCGAGTCAATGGTGTGTCTCAACCTTGACTCGTGGGGTCCAGTAATCAAGGTCCAGGTTATGGAATCTAAGATGATTCGACCCTTATGTGTTACTAATGATGCTCGTAACTTTTGAAGCACCGAACACAATATTTATTAGCATAAGAGGTATCATTTAAGGATCAAATTACCTAGGATTGACCTGAATCAGATAGTGGACCAATTACCTAGGTTGGACTGTTGATATTTCCCCATTGAATCTTGTATTTGGAGATTATCTCTCTCATCATATTACTGTCACTCTATTGTCTTTATTATTGTTTATACCAGTTAATGAACTGAATAAATGGAAGACCTGAACCTAGGACTACTTAGAGGTGACCCGGTGATGTAAATGGGTGAACATTGACCCGTGTCTGTGGCTAGGCGGGCCCTTTTTATGGCCTATGTATGGTTGTATAAAACCTAGATTGGAGAGGCTGATTGTATAGGCTGTTTAACATTGGAAATGGACTTGTTACCTCGTTTGAACTGTCTTAGACCAGGCCATGTACTTGATGGGCCTGAGTATGAATCCAACGAGTGGGCTTGGATTTGGATTGTGATCCATGGTAATGAATTAATACTTGGACCTCTTAGAGACTTTGTTAGGACCTTGTTCACGCAAGGTAAAGCCTAGACAGACACAGACCTTCATTGTTTTCTTGAGTCGGCATAGACATTCACTCAGTTGTTTTAAGCTCAGCCTTTGGACTGATCATCACTGGTAGGGGCTATTTATGAGTGTTGAGTGAGCTATCATGATGAGCTATGTTTTAGACGGACGGCGTGATGCCGGGTCCGGTCTGCCCGAGTGATGAGTGTGGTGAGACTGATGAGTGTGATTGCGGGGCTCGTCATTCCCCAACTTTAGTGAGATTCCCCGCTGCAACTGTGTTCAGTATGGGAGGGCCGCGGCATAATATCCCGCGGTATCCAACTCGTGTGAATGTGCCATATTGTTTTAGATTAGATATTATGTTTATCCTGATTCTCGATGCTTATCCTGCTCAACTGCCTAGATTCTGTATCTTAATATTCTTTTTATCTATATGCTTGTCTTTACTCTTTTGATACATTTATCCTATGTTACTTGCATACTGTGACTTGCTAGATCTTTAGATCTGACCCATTCTTGGTGCTTAGGTTTCGACCCCGATTACGAGGACGGCACGCTTGCGCTAGATGAGGTACCTGTAGCAGGAGACTACGGGTGGGGTCCAGCCGACCAAGAGGTCGAGCTGGTAGTTGGAGAGGCAGCACTTGGGGTGTGAGAGATCTGATGTTATTTTGGGATTTTGAGTGATTTTTGTAGTGAGATTGGTAGTAGTCTTAAATCTGTAATAAACCTTTACTCTTTACAACTTTAATACTTTTGGTGGGATTTCAGCTATGCTATATTTGACTTATATATGATACCCTATTATTGCTTCCGTTATATTCACATGCTTCCGCATTATTAACTGTTGATCTTATATCGTTTAAAAAGTTTTAATTGGACCTCACTGCGGACCTACGATCTTGGAAGTTTTCGGATTTTCGGGGAAGTAGCGCGCAAATTTCGGGTATCTTGACGATCTTTTCGTTATCCGAAATTGGGGCGTTATAGTTTTTGGTATCAGAGAGTGCAAGTCTCTAGGATATAAAACACACTAGAAACTTTAGGACGTAGTGAGGATTTCAACGTTGGGATGCGTGCGAGGACGATGGATTGGGTAGAACCAGTGTAGACCTAAGTGTTAAGCTCGAATTGACATAATTCATTTCTTTTTAACAGATGTCAGGAGGTGATCCACCGCCAGCAGTCCCAGTAGTCGGCGAGCAGCCCGACTACGAGCGCCGCTTCCAGCAGTTCCTCCAGGCCTTCCTGTTATCACAGGAGGCTCAGGCTTCCGCTCACCAGCAGCAAGCGGAAGATTTTGCACAGTTTCAGATGCAAGTCCTGGACGTCAATGAGCGAGTAGCTCAGCCGGTTCCAATGGAGGCACCTGTCTAGGAGGCAGACCCAAACGTCATCTTTGAGAAGTTTCTCAAGAGAAGACCGCCAGAATTCACTAGCACGGAGGACCCCATGGTTGCAGATGACTGGATTGTCCGTATGGAGAAGATTTTCAGAGTCTTCGAGTGTTCTGGTCGCCAAAAGGTGCAGTTGGCAGCGTATATGTTTCGTGGCGTGGCTGAGGACTGGTGGAGGACCATGCAGCGACCTTACAAGGCGATAGGAGATGAGGTGGCTTGGACTGCCTTCAAGACAGATTTCCTCAGGAAGTTTATTCCAGCTCATGTCCCTGAGGGACTTCCAGACTCTTTTTCAGGGCAGTATGACTGTCTATCAGTACGAGCTCCGTTTCACTCAGCTGTCCCGCTTCGCAGAGGCACTGCTTACGTCCGAGGCCGAGAGGATCTAACGGTTTGTCGACGGACTGAGGAAGGAGATCCAGCTGAGTTTGTCTTGTATCGAGCTACCTACCTACGAGGAGGCCTTGAGGAGAGCTTACTGGGCAGAGGAGCGTCTTCAGCGGCTGGAGGCCACTCATCAGCAGAAACGATTTCGGACCGCCTTGATCAGACAGTAGCCCATGATCCCGCAACGACAGCCGTTCCGGAGGCAGAGGCCAGCAGGCCAGGTGGGGCAGTATCATCTACAGCAGCAACAGCACCGCGGTCCTAGAGTATGCTTCGACTGCGGTGAGCAGGGGCACATATCTAGGTACTGCCCACTCCGCGAGCAGCAGCCCCCGATGCTTCAACTTCCAGCACCTTCGAGAGTTCCAGCTCCAGCTCCAGCGGCTCAGCCAGTGCGTCAGGTTGCACTAGCACCCCAGCCACCACAACAGCATCCGTATCATGCCCCACAACAGGCACGCGCGCCCCAGCAACCTAGAGGTCAGCACTACCATCGAGGACGTCATCAGAGGCATCATGGCCAGCAGCGCCAGCGGCAGAGACCCCAGGCTGCAGGGCGGGCATTTGCACTTACGCATGAGGAGGCTGAGGCTGCATGCAACGTAGTCGAAGGTACCCTTTCTATTTGTGATCATCTTGCTAGAGTATTATTTGACCCAGGTGCGACACATTCGTATGTGTCCTCTTCTTTTGCTTTAGTCCTTGGTGGGGTAGGAGAGGAGTTATCTTGTACGCTAGTTGTATCTACACCCGTGAGCAAGAGGGTAGTGTGTCAGACTTACCACCCCAGATGCCGAGTGCAGATCGGGGAGTACATTTTGTTTGCAGATTTGATCGTGTTACCCATGCATGACTTCGACGTCATCTTGGGGATGGATTGGTTGGCCAGATATCGAGCAGTGATGGATTGCTTCAAGAAAACAGTCAGGCTCACTATCGACGGTTCGGATGACACGATCGAGTTCGTGGGTGAGAGGAGATCGCCCAGTACCAGATTGATATCAGCACTGAAGGCAGAGAGATTAGTGAGATCAGGTTGCGAAGGCTACATCGCATTCATCTCTGAGGACAAGCAGTCCAAGAGTGTGGAGGAGATTCCAGTAGTTTATGAGTTTCCAGACGTGTTTCCCGATAAGATCCCAGGATTACCACCAATCAGAGAGATAGACTTCACCATTGAGCTTGCACCAGGCACCGCACCAATTTCCAAGGCTTCTTATCGCATGGTTCCAGCAGAACTGCGAGAGTTGAAGACCCAATTGGAGGAGTTGCTAGACAAAGGCTTCATCAGACCGAGCATGTCGCCGTGGGGAGCGCCAGTGCTTTTCGTGAAGAAGAAGGACGGATCGATGAGGATGTATATCGACTACAGACAGCTGAACCAGGCAACCGTGAAGAACAAGTACCCTCTTCCTCGGATCGACGAGCTATTCGACCAGCTTCAGGGTGGTCAGTACTTCTCGAAGATAGATTTGAGATCGGGATATCATCAACTGCGAGTCAGAGACCAGGATGTGCAGAAGACAGCGTTCCGTACACGCTATGGTCATTACGAGTTCCTCGTGATGCCATTCGGGTTGACGAATGCGCCAGCAGTGTTCATGGCCTTGATAAACAAGATCTTCGCTCCTTACCTCGATAGCTTCACCGTTGTGTTCATCGACGACGTGTTAGTCTACTCAAAGTCCAGAGAGGAGCACGAGCAGCATTTGAGGACATCTCTACAGTTGTTACGGGACAACCAGTTGTACGCGAAGCTCAGCAAATGCAAGTTCTGGTTAGAGCAAGTGGTTTTCCTCGGACACATCATTTCCAGAAATGGCCTAGCAGTAGATCCAGCGAAGATAGGGGCAATAGTGAACTGGGAGAGACCGAAGAATGTTACAGAGATTCGGAGTTTCCTTGGCTTAGCAGGCTACTACCGCAGGTTCGTCAAGAACTTCTCCACCATTTCAGCACCATTGACCAAGCTGACAAGGAAAGATGTACCGTTCGTGTGGTCAGATGCTTGCGAGAACAGCTTCCAAGAGTTGAAAGAGAGATTGACGACAGTACCAATCTTATCTTTACCTTCCGGGAGTGGTGGATTCGTTGTCTTCACCGACGCTTCGGGCACCGGTCTTGGTTGTGTCTTGATGCAAGAAGGGAAAGTCATTGCCTACGGATCACGCCAGCTGAAGAAGCATGAGAAGAAATATGCTACGCATGACTTGGAGCTAGCAGCAGTCGTCTTTGCATTGAAGATGTGGCGGCACTACCTTTACGGAGAGCAGTTCGAAGTCCACTCAGATCATCGCAGCTTGCAGTACCTGTTCACTCAGAGCAATCTCGACAATCGGCAGAGGAGATGGATGGAGTACATCAAGGATTACGACTTCCCTATCAAATACCATCCAGGTAAGGCGAACGTCGTCGCAGACGCTTTGAGCAGGAAGACCGCCTTCATCAGCTTTCTAGCAGCAGAGGGTGTGTGGATCGATGTCTTCAGGGACTTAGATGTTCAGTTTCAGCCGCTCGATGGCAGAGTTGTGCTTGATACCATGTCTGCTTGGGAACCAGAGTTGCTTAGTAAGGTCAAGGACAGCCAGCGCAGCGATTCCCAGCTTGTCAGAGTGATCGAACAGATTGACCAGAGGCCAGAGTTCAGACTGGTTGGGGGAGTGCTCTACTATCAGGATGGATTGTGCGTGCCAAATATTCAGGAGCTAAAGGATGAGATCCTATCAGATGCGCATCACAACAGATATTCGATTCACCCAGGCAGCACCAAGATGTACCAGAACCTGAGGAGCTACTACTGGTGGAACAACATGAAGAAAGAAATTGCAGGCTACGTTTCCAAATGCTTGACTTGTCAGCAGATAAAAGCCGAACATCAGAAGCCGCCGGGACTACTTCACCAGCTCGACATACCTCAGTGGAAGTGGGAGCACATTACCATGGACTTCATCGCAGGACTTCCAGCTACCAGGAGACGTAGCGATGGTATTTGGGTGATCGTGGACAGACTGACCAAGTCAGCTCACTTCTTGCCAGTGTCGATGGGAGCAGGACTTGATGTTCTTGCTAAGCTGTATGTGGACAGGATTGTCTCTTTGCACGGAGTTCCAGCTTCGATTGTTTCAGACAGAAACCCGCGTTTGACTTCTCACTTTTGGGAGAGTCTACAACAAGCTTTGGGCACCAAGTTGAGCTTCAGCACCGCTTATCATCCTCAGACAGACGGACAGACCGAGCGCACTAACCAGACGCTAGAGGATATGTTGAGAGCTTGTGTCTTGGATTACAAGGAGAACTGGGAAGATTCTCTACCACTCTGCGAGTTTGCCTACAACAACAGCTATCATTCGAGCATCAAGATGGCACCTTTTGAAGCTCTGTACGGCAGGAGATACAAGACCCCAGTCTGTTGGGAATAAGTTGGCGTCAGGAGTTTCCATGGACCGTCTATCGTCAGCGACACCAGCGAGAAGATCCGGCAGATAGTAGAGAACCTGAAGATCAGCCGCAGTCGACAGAAGAGCTATGCAGACAACAGGCGCAGACCTCTTGAGTTCCAGAAGGGAGACAAGGTGTTCTTAAAGGTTTCCCCAACCAGAGGTACCCTTAGATTTGGCGAGAAGGGTAAGTTAGCGCGGAGATATGTTGGGCCATTCGAGATCAGGTCCAGGATCGGAGATGTCGCCTACAAGCTTCAGTTACTGCCAGAGTTATCAGGAGTGCAAGATGTCTTTCATGTCTCTATGCTGAAGAAGTATGTGGAGGATCCTACGCATATCCTTTATCACCAGCCGCTCGATATTCAGCCAGACGCTTCATACGTCGCCAGACCAGTTGCTATCATTGACACCAAAGAGCAAGTGCTCCGAAACCGCACAATTCAGTGGGTGAAAGTTCAGTGGGAGCATCACACTCCAGAAGAAGCTACGTGGGAGTTGCGCGATCAGGTAATGAAGGACTACCCGCATCTCATACCGCAGGTATATTCTTGCTTTGTTCTTACATTTGGGGACCAAATGTTCTAAAGGAGGAGTGATGTGAGGCCCCACCTCTTGTGGACCCTCACTTTTGAATTTGAATACTATTTTATAGCCTAAGATACTTATCTATACTAATTAATAGGGGTTAGTAAAGGTAGATATGTATTTTCCTAAGTTATAGACCCTTTTGTGTAATTTAGAGAGTTTTTAGAGTGTCTTTTATAGTTTTGAGTTGGTTAGAGGCCCTAGCTAGATATTATTATTTACTATAGGGGGGTTTCCACTTGAGAAGTTTCTAAATTCCCACCTAAAGACCAAACTACCCATGACCCTAACCCTAATCCCATGTTAACAAAAGGGTATTACTGTACCTCGCCACGCAACTCAACCTATTTATACAATACCTTCCAACACCATGCGTTGGCTACTGTTCCTCTCTCTCATTTCCCTCTTCTTCCATTGTTTGCCTCCAACACTCTCCCAAGTTCCCTCCAAGCCTGCCTCCTCCCTCTCTTTTTCCTTATAGAACCCTAAGAAGAAGAAGACGATCTCAGCAACATCTTATTCTACTTGGGCTTCTCTCTCTGTCTCGGTCTCAGTCGTCCCTCTTCCTAATCGAATCAGGTGAACACCCCCTTCTTGTTCAGTTCTTATGGAATTCCCTTTTTCTCCCTCTAGATCTTGTTCCTTATAGCAATTCTCTGGTGGAAATGGGTATAAGGGTAGAGATCTCTTCTAGATCAGAATTTTGGGGCTGATCGTGAGTCTGAGGACGCCTTAGAGCCGGGATTTCCCTTTACCGGATTGGGTCTCTGTTTCTCTTCTCTTCCTTCTGCAATTGGTCAAGGCAATTACAATATCCTTATTTAACATACAATGGATGTTTATTGTCTTTGATTCTGAGATTTCCTATTCAATTGATGTTAGAATTGTTAGATCTACCTTTGAGCATGTTTTCATGGATGTTTGACCATTGATGGATGGGTTGATCTCATTTGGAAGATCAATGGACCATGGATTGGTTGGTTGAATGCTTATTGGAGTGTTTTTCATGATTCTAATGTGTATGTGGTGATTGGGCGAGATGGGTTGAGTTCTGGAATGTTAAAAAGGGAAACCAGAACTCTGGAATTGCAGAGCGTTTGTGTTCTGTCAAGCACGATGCTCAGGCCGAGCTCAGTGCTTTTACCGAGCTCAGCGATATGGCCGAACTCTGCGCTGGACATCTCAGTGTTCTGCCACGATGCTCAAAGACAAGCTCAGTGTCATAAGCCGAGCTCTGTGCTTTTACCGAGCTCAGTGATATGGCCGAACACTGCGCTGGACACCTCAGTGTTCTACCACGATGCTCAAGGCCAAGCTCAGTGATATGGCTGAGCTCCGTGCTTGACAACTCAGCGTTCTGCCGAGCATGATGCTCAAGGCCGAGCTCAGTGATATGGCTGAGCTTTGCGCTTGACAACTCAGCGTTCTGCCAAGCACGATGCTCAAGGCCGAACTCAGTGTCAAGGCCAAGCTCAGTGATATGGCTGAGCTCTGCGCTTGACAACTCAGCGTTCTGCCGAGCACGATGCTCAAGCCGAGATCAGTGTCAAGGCCGAGTTCAGTTATATGTCTGAGCTCTGCACTTGACCGAGCTCAGTGCCCGACCGCCCTCAGAACCCTGCGCTGTTTGAGCCCAGTACTTGGCCAAACTCTGTTTTACCGAGCTCTGTTCTTTACCGAGCTCTGTGTTTTAGGAGCTCTGTACTTTATTTAAGTTCTGTGTTTGATCGAGCTCAGCACCTTACCGAGCTGCCTCAGTATCTGACCGAGCTCGACGCTTTGCCGAACTGAGCTAGGTGACCGAGCTGAGTATCTTGCTGAGCTCCGTGCTAGGCCGTACTCCGAGCTTGATTCCTAGAACACCATAAGATAGACTTCCAACGAGGGAAACTAGGACCTGGGACATCTCCTTAAACCAGGACTTTCAGTGGGCACGGCCAACTACCTAGGCCAAGGGGTTTGCCGAGCTCACAGGAATTTTTGAACAACCAGGCATTGCCTGCAGGAGAGAGACTTCACTGGTCCCAGTGTGCTGAGCTGATTACCAGGCCAGGGAGTCAGCTGAGCACACTGTGTACAGCGACACTTTCTAGATTCTAATTTCTATTGTTGTGATCATGTGTGGGGCCCATTGACCATCCAAATAGACTTCCATCATTGTGCCCAGCCCGAGTCAATGGTGTGGCTCAACCTTGACTCGTGGGGTCTAGTAATTAAGGTCCAGGTTATGGAATCTAAGATGATTCGACCCTTATGTGTTACTAATGATGCTCGTAACTTTTGAAGCACCGAACACAATATTTATTAGCATCAGAGGTATCATTTAAGAATCAAATTACCTGGGATTGACCTGAACCTGATAGTGGACCAATTACCTAGGTTGGGTTGTTGATATTTCCCCATTGAATCTTGTATTTGGAGATTATCTCTCTCATCATATTACTGTCACTCTATTGTCCTTATTATTGTTTATACCAGTTAATGAACTGAATAAATGGAAGACCTGAACCTAGGACTACTTAGAGGTGACCCGGTGATGTAAATGGGTGAACATTGACCCGTGTCTGTGGCTAGGCATGTTATATAATACCTAGATTGGAGAGGCCTATGTATGGTTGTATGGTCTATGTATGGTTGTCTTTTTATGGCCTATGTATGGTTGTATAATACCTAGATTGGAGAGGCTGATTATATAGGGTGTTTAACATTGGAAATGGACTTGTTACCTCGTTTGGACTGTCTTAGACCAAGCCATGTACTTGATGGGCCTGAGTATGAATCCAACGAGTGGGCTTGGATTTGGATTGTGATCCATGGTAATGAATTAATACTTGGACCTCTTAGAGACTTTGTTAGGACCTTGTTCACGCAAGGTAAAGCCTAGACAGACACAGACCTTCATTGTTTCCTTGAGTCGGCATAGACATTCACTCAGTTGTTTTAAGCTCAGCCTTTGGACTGATCATCACTGGTAGGAGCTATTTATGAGTGTTGAGTGAGCTATCATGATGAGCTATGTTTTAGACGGACGGCGTGATGCCGGGTCCGGTCTCCCCGAGTGATGAGAGTGGTGAGACTGATGAGTGTGATTGCGGGGCTCGTCATTCCCCAACTTTAGTGAGATTCCCCGCCGCAACTGTATCCCGCGGTATCCAACTCGTGTGAATGTGCCATATTGTTTTAGATTAGATATTATGTTTATCCTGATTCTCGATGCTTATCCTGCTCAACTGCCTAGATTCTGTATCTTAATATTCTTTTTATCTATATGCTTGTCTTTACTCTTTTGATACATTTATCTTATGTTACTTGCATACTGTGACTTGCCAAATCTTTAGATCTGACCCATTCTTGGTGCTTAGGTTTCGACCCCGATTACGAGGACGGCGCGCTTGCGCTAGATGAGGTACCTGTAGCAGGAGACTACGGGTGGGGTCCAGCCGACCAAGAGGTCGAGCTGGTAATTGGAGAGCCAGCACTTGGGGTGTGAGAGATCTAATGTTATTTTGGGATTTTGAGTGATTTTTGTAGTGAGATTGGTAGTAGTCTTAAATCTGTAATAAACCTTTACTCTTTACAACTTTAATACTTTTGGTGGGATTTCAGCTATGCTATATTTGACTTAGATATATGATACCCTATTATTGCTTCCGCTATATTCACATGCTTCCGCATTATTAACTGTTGATCTTATATCGTTTAAAAAGTTTTAAATTGGACCTCACTGCGGACCTACGATATACTTGGAAGTTCTCGGATTTTCCGGGAAGTAGCATGCCAACTTCGGGTATCTTGACGATCTTTTCGGTATCCGAATTTGGGGCGTTACAAAGGGCTTCCTTTTTTTTTTTTTTTTTTTTAAATCTCAATCCAATTAATTAATCTAGCCAATTAACCTAAGTCCAATTAGAAAGAAATCACCACAAAGAGAAGGAGACAAGGGTTTTTTATTGATGGAAAAACCCAAGTCGGGAAAAAACCACAAGCGCCCTTACTGTCTAAGCCAACAAACGAATCGAGCACTATAAATTGAAAGTTACAAGAAGTATTCACAACCCTTTTCTAGTTGCAACTCAACGTAATAATTGCTTTAATTTTGCCGACTACTTTCCGTACACCTTCACCGTGCTTGAGCCAACCACCTTGAATGCCTCTTCAAGATGAAACTATTATGAAGAAGTAAACGGACAAATCTCCAAAGCCTTGAGCTTCTGCACCTCTAAAAAATTACTCAGAAAGCACCAACGAATCTCTCTAGGAATTCTAGGCTTTAGATGTGAGAGATGTGTTCCTAGAAAACAGAGATGATGGCTTTATATAACATGAATTTTGTGCATTGAGAACCCTTAGAGTTTGACATGAAGTACACTTCGAGTTTCGATAGGATTCGACATGTATTCATCCTCTATGGGGAGTCCAACTAAAAATACAATTGCAAATTAAGTCCCAGATTTTATCCAATCCACCGTAGTTACATTGTGACTTTGAAAAGACATCTTTCCAGTGGTTTGGCAAAGAGGCATTGGTTGATTGGGGAGAACCCATCAAAAGCAGCTCTCCTCATATATTAGATAAAAAAATTAAGAGGGTTGCTTTCAATCCTTCAATGGCACTGTGTTTCTTGTGTGGGTGGGACAAGCACCCATCCACCCATATTCCTGGATAATTTAAAGTCCCCAGGAGAAATCAACTACATTGTTGTGCGGAATTTCATAGGCAAAATTTCCATAAAAAAAGGAGCATTCGGCGACGGGTCTATGAACATTTCACTTTATTACCTTAGGTCCACAATCTTTTCTTATAGTGTGATATGTCATTTTTTCCAAATTTGAAAACCTAAAATGTCTAATTTACCCTTTCTTCAAATCATATCCCATGATTAGTGGGCTAAGCCATTAATAATAGTCAACTATCATTAAATTAGGCACGATTAATAAAATTTCACTAATGAGATTTTCAAATAAATTTAAAAAAAACACAAATAAGTTTCAAAAAATAGGAAACAAATTTCAAATAAATTTCTAAAAATGAAATAAATTTAAAAAAAGTAAATAAAATTCAAAAGAACGCAAATAAATTTCAAAAAATGAAATGAATTTAAAAAACCCAAATAAATTTCAAAAGAAAGCAAATAAATTTCAAAAAATGAAATAAATTAAAAAAACACAATAATTTTTTAAAAAAAGCAATAAATTTTAAAAGAACGCAGATAAATTGAAAAAGACACAAATAAATTTCAAAAAATATAAATAAATTTCAAAAGATGAAAATCAATTTCAAAAGATCCAGATACATTTCAAAAGATCCAAATAAATTTTTATAAAAATATAAATAAATTTCAAAAGGCTCAAATAAATTTCAAAAGAAGTAAATAAAATTAAAAAATGTAAATAAATTTAAAAAAACGCAGATACATTTGCCAAAACTAAGACATCGCCGGATCTCCAAATTAGCGAATAATGTGGCAAAATTTCAAGTCTTTTTGTCAAAAAGTCAGTTAAATTTATTTCGAAAAATACAAATAAATTTCAAAAGACACAAATAAAATTCAAAAACACAAATAAATCTACCAAAAATTCATATAAACTTGTTTATAACTCAGATAGATTTGTTCTAGAACTTAGATAAATAGCCTAAAACTCGGATAGATTTGTCCAAAACTCAGATAAATTCATCTAGAACTCAAACAGATTTGTTCAGAACTCAGATAAATTCATCCAGAACTCAGACAGATTTGTCCAGAACTTAGATAAATTCATTCAGAACTCAGATAAATTTGTGCCAGAAGTCATATAAATAGCCAAAAACTCAGATAGATTTTGTCCAAAACACAAATAAATTTGACAAAAAATACAAAACTCAGATAAATTTAACTTTGACTGGAATGTGGATGGACTTCTGGAATGGGTCAGGTCAAACCTGACCTAGAACCAACCCGGAACTGCTGCAGATCCTAGGCCCACTTTCTTCTTCTTCTTCGTTCGAGAATCAGAAACACGAATGCCATCTTCCATTTGCCTTCTTCCTCGATTCCGACGATGGCATGGCACGGCGTCTGGTGGCGATTCCCCTTCTCCGGCAACAGGTAGGAACGACGGTGGCGCAGGAAATCTGGCGATGGGGCAGAAGATCGCCTTCTTTTTCGTTTCGTATTCTGCAAGTCTTCTTCTTCTTCTTTTTCGTTGTAGGGGTCTTCTTCTTCTTCTTTTTCTTATTCTTTTTCATCTTCTTTGCAGGGGTCTTCTTCTTCTTCTTCTTCTTCTTCTTATTCTTTTTCATCCTCTTTGCAAGGATCTTCTTCTTTGTTGCAATCTTTTTCTTTTTCTTCTTCTTCTTCTTCTTCGTTGCAGGGGTTTTCTTCTTCAGAGATCGATTTTAACTGTTGAGATCCAATCCATCAATGTCCATGTCCGGTTTGAAGTAATGAGTAGGAGAATGGAAGATTGAAATTTAAAATTCAAAATTAGATGCCTAAACAGTTGAAAGAGGACAAATTAATCATGTAAAATGTATCCAGCGGCCTCTGGCTGCAAACAGTCTAGCTGCTTGAACTAGAGCCATTAAAAAGAATTTGCTTGGACTAGAGGCTGGTTAGATTCAATTATAGGGACCTTTCGCTAATTATCTCTGCAAAAAAAAAAACCCTAAACAAGTGGGCCATAAAAGAGGCCATTTAAACATTTCCTTTCCTCTCCCAACTCCACATCAGCACGTAATTATAAGGAAATTTCTTCTATCATTCATCAAAGAGACCCAAAGATCTTACACTAAATAATGCCGCGCAAACAGGTTTAGTAATTTAATTTTCATAGCATCCATCACATTGCTTTCATCACATCTGATCTCTATCACTTGGAATTGGTTATCAACCTCAAAAAACAGTCTTGATAGCCTTCATATTATAGGTTATAATATGGTTGAAGTTTGGATTTGCAAATCCATACATGTAAAGATATAGACCTGGATCCAAATCTATTTCGAATTCATAATGTTTGTTCTGAATTCAGACCAAAATTTCTATAGGAACTGAAACAAAGTTTCATATCGAGTTCTTTTCAGTATTAGTGGTTCTCATAGGCCAGGGTTAGCATGGAGGAGACGAACGAGATGGGTTAGCTTAGATGAGACGAACGAGTGAGAGGAAGGCACCTCTCCAATGGGCTTTTGCTGGAGGAGACAAATGGGTGAAAGAAAGGCACCTCTCCAATAAGCTTTTCCTAGAGGAGACAAACGGGCGATCCAGACTAGAGTTTGTAGTAAGTTTTCTGATTTGAAACAATACTTTTCCTATATGTGAAAAAGACCCCTCCTTTTATTTTATTCATTTCAGGATTCTATCATAGCTAGAGTCTATAGATGAACTAGGAAGTTTTCCATGTGGCGTGTGGGGATTGGTCAGAACAAGAATCCCCTGTTTCGTTGAAATTGGGGATCCGGGCTCTAAACAAATTAATGGGCCCCAGTAGAGGCTAGGGGTGTAAAAAAAACTCGAAAAACTGTCTAACCAACCGAACCGACGATTAATAACCGGGTCTCACAGCTTTAGTTACGGTTACGGTTAAAATTGAAAAACCGAGCTTCACAGTCCGATTTGGGTTTTCAGTCTCGATGCACAGTTATTATCCGAACTGTGAAATACGATTCGGTTACTGTTTTCCCAAAACACAGTTAACTGAATCGTTACACCCTAATTTAAAAGAAGAAAGGGGGTATTGTGTAATTTTATAACTTAAATAACCCCTTTTAACTTTTGAGCCCTAATCGTTAAAATAAAAGATGAAAGAGGGAAAACAGAAGAAGAAGAAGAAAAGAAAGAAGATGAAAAAAGGAAGGAAGCTGGCAGCTGCTGGAAAAATGCACTTTATTCTTTCATCTGTCTATGTGAACATTTTAATGCAACTTTAGTTTTTCGGAATTATGTAATTTGTTTTAAGGATATTTGGTTCTGATTTTTTAACTTGTATTTTGCATTTTGACAAAAAAAAAAAAAAGTATTTTAGGTGAAAATTAATCGTATCCAAACCGTCTAGTATGGTTAACCGCAATTCAATTTTTTAACGCCTTTTTAGCGTATTGTTACAGTTTTTAAAAACTGAAAACTGTAAAATACGGTTCGGTTAACGATTTTTAAAAAACACACAGTTAACCGAACCGTTACAACTAAAGATGTAAATAGGTCCCTGATTCTCCGATTACCCGGAGGTTCCGACCCATTAAAAACCGGGTGTGGGTCCTTATTTAGGCCCTGATAAATCAATGGGCCCGGATCCGGTTCCACCTTGGTTCGGACTCGTGGACCTGAGACCTGACGTATTATCTCAATTTTCAAAAATCTGTCCTAAAGATCATGTTTTTTTTTTTTTTTTTTAATATCATTATCTACCAAGACCCAAACCCGGATCTAGACCCGTCCCATATATGGTTCTGGTTCTGGATTCAAGAAACCAGTTCCGAAATGGTTTAGAATCCGGATCCGGTTCCGGCTTCTCCTTAACGGTTCCGGTTCCGGTTCCGGATCCGGATCCACCTTGGACCCAGACCGGAGCCAACCCGTTTACAACCCTAGTTACACCCCCTATAGAGGCCATTTAAACATTTCCTTTCCTCTGCCAAAGCACCTAATTATAAGGAAATTTCTTGTATCATGCTTCAAAGAGACCGGGAGATCTTACACTAAATAATACCGTACATTCAGGTTTAGTAATTTGATTTTCATAGCATCCATCACATTGCTTTCATCACACCTGATCTCTACACTTGGAATTGGCTATCAACCTAAAAAAAAGTCTTGATACCCTACATATATGTTATAATATGGTCGAAGAAAGTTTGGATTTGCAAATCCATACATGTACAGATTCAGACATGGGTCCTAATATATTTCAAAATCATAATGTTTGTTCTGAATTCAGACCAAAATTTCTATAAGAACTGAAACAGAGTTTCATATCGAGCTGTTTTCAGTATTGGGGGTTCTCATAGGCCAGGGTAACTCGAGCTTGATCCAGGCCCATTGCACATTGGGCTGGGCCTGGATATATAATCTGGGCCTGCTCAATATTTGGGGTGGGCTTGATTAAGTGGTGGAAAGCCCAAATTACGGCCCGGGCTGAATAAGGAGTGCTCGTAACTAAGTGACTAAGTTCTTCAAACAATTTCTTTGAAGCACAAATAAGTGATAAAAAGCCCTTCTTGTCTAGGTCCAATTGGCTAGATGGGCTTGCTCGGGCCTGACACTTACAGCCCATGTTGAGTTTGGGCAGGCTATGAGCCCGGCTTTGACCACCGTATTCCGGATTCAGTCGTCGGCTGCTTGGATGTTCGGATGCCCATTAACAACTGTAAATAGTTGACCTGTACGGATTCCAAAACGAGTCTTTGAGTAGAAGAGTTTTGGAATACTATGGTTACACTAGTATGAGATCTTTTGTCCTCTTTGTGTGGAAAAGAAAATTTGCTATTTGTAAGGTTGACTAGAAAGTAGTCATGCGTTAAACGTTAAGCTCTACCACCCAACAACCAGACAGTTAGATTGATGAATGTGGGCCCTCTGCACCCGTGAATCATGCCATCTTTTGCTATTTCTGTTGAATAGTCGAAATCCATCCATCTTTTGTTATTTCTGTTGAATAGTCAAAATCCATACTAGCAAACGCAAGGGGTAATGTGAGTTTTTTTTTTTTTTTTTTTTTGGGTGGTTTTGGGGAGGGGGGTGTTGGTTTGACCCCATAATGAAGAAAGGCTACCGGGAGGGTGTTTTGACCTCGTGATGAAGAAAGACTATTTATTTTATTTATTTATTTATTTATTTTTTTTTTGGGGTGGGGACGGGGGGTTTTTTTTTTTTTTTTTTTTTTGAGGGGGGGGCGCCTGGGCTTTGACCTCTTGATGTAAAGATCTTGTGATGTAGAAAGACTATGGGGGGTGGTTTTGACCCCGTGATGAAGAAAGACTACCGGGGGGTGGGGTTTTGGGGTTTTGACCTCGTGACGAAGGCTACACGAGGATGTTTGACCTCATGCTGAAGACTACATGGGAATCTCTCTAATGTTGTTAACTCATATGGGAGTCATCTTGATTCAAGCCATTCATATATATTAAATCTAATATCGGTTTGAAACTGCACTATCACAGTGGGGCTATATGAGAGTTTATTCGATTTTCTTTTGGGTCTAGAGGGATTAGTTTAACTCAAAGGATTGAAAACCCTTCGATAGCCAAAAAAAGAAAAGTTAAATCTGATATAAAATTAATCAATGCACCCTTAGATTTTATATTCTTATTTTTCATACATTAATCATATCTCTTCCACAGTGGACCCATCTATAAGATCTACATAAACCATAGTGTGAATTGTTAGGCCAGGCAAGACTTCAGCGAATGTGGACCCAGGCCGATCTGTTTAATTATCGAGCCAGAATATTGGGCCCAAATTCATCCAAAGAGCCAAAAGATACAGCCCAAATCTGATTTGGACCGGGGTTGGGGCGGGCTTGTCAGGCCAGGGGTTACTGTCCATTCTAGGATCATTTTCCAAAAAGGCACAAAAAAAAAAAAAAAAAAAAAAAAAAAGGAAGGAAGTACAATGAATGGAATGGTAGTCTAGTAGTAATGATATGTTATAAGCACTTTAATAAAGTGTATTTGTCATGGGCCATATCACATTGCCTGTGGGAAGGCTTCCGATTATCAACTAAGATGTTTTTAATTTATTGTACTTGTTTAAATAATGGTTATCAAATAGCAGTTTTTGCTGATACACACCGATTTCAGGAAGTCTGGTTGTCCCTCTGGGTTAACAGACCTTTTTCTTATTCAATGTCAACATTGGAAATAAAGATTTGACAAACTAGATTTTGAGTCTTTAACTTATCCATCATCTGTCATTAATGGCCCCATGGATGGATGATAAAAACAAGGTATTATTACTCAATTGAGAGCTAATTTTCTACTCTGCGTAGTACATGGTTTGAGTAAAACAAGGGAAACCAGTCTTTTTTGACTTGGACTCTTGCCACTTGGTACTGAAACATATTCCAATTCCATCAGATATGTCCAAGGCCCAATCCTTTCGTACACGTGGCTTGTTTGCTCACGGATAAGCTCTACCTACAGCTTGGATTGGGAAAGAGAAAAGAGATAAAAGAAAAGAAGAAAAAGAGAAAGGAAAACACAAGGGGACCATGAAGATGATTTAGACTTGAATCATGTGCAAAACCTAATCATAGTTCCTTCTGTGGGGCCCACCCATTGTAAGTATTGTCCTCTCCTTGCATGGACCCATCACAAGTCGGTTGAAATTTCGGTGGCCCAGATCATCCCAATCTTTCCTCTGCAAGCTGTGTTACATATAGCATAAAGTCCCAACAAAATCCAAAAAAGAAGGCTGATCTCAAGTCTCAAATCATTCCGCGTTAACGCGCAAAACTTTTTCTATATAAACGTGATCAGAAGCCTCAGAAATGTATGAGTCATAGATATCGCATTAAGTGTGATTAAAACAACTGCACCATGGCTCTCTATTCATGCCTCTTCCTTGCCTTTCTCTTCACTTGTTCTCTTTTGGTGTGTGATTGCCTGAAGGTGGATGGGAAGGAGAACAGAAGCTTTTATTCTATTAAAGTTGGTTCTCTTGCACCTTCAACAACCTGCTATTCACCTAAAGGTTAGTTAGTAGTCTTTAAGTTTCTGAAATCTGCACCCTATTATTGTCTAAATGTAGGAATAAAAAGCTGTTGAATAAGGTGAGCGCCGAGGGGGTCTTTTCTTTTATTAAAGTTCTCCACAGAATTGTACCATTTTTTCTTCTTTGAAGTGTCAATACTCCAAACACAGTTAGCCTAAGCTGTGGTTTTCTTCTTGGGTCTCTGTACAAAACCATTTTCATTATGTCAGCATGAAGAATTATGGAAAACAGTTAACGAGTTTGTATTTCCTTCTTCTAAAATAAAGGAAGGAAGGGCTGGACTAATCCCTATGGATCCATGGAAGCCGAGTAAATTTCACATGACCTCAGTGTTTCGAACCTCAACTGCCTAGAGCAAAAAGTTCAAACAGTTGGCCTATGACAACTGAGCTACCCATCAAGGTTGGTTATGTCGGTGTCAGATCCAGTATTGGTAGGGCAAAAATGGGATATGTACACATGGCCAATTTATTACACAAAGCAAACAATCCTATCCATCAATCAGGATCACAGTCGGGCTTTTGATGGGCCATAATAGGTACAAGAAATATCTTATCCAAACACAACTTATGATGGCCTATAGGTGAACGTTTTCACTATATATGAATAGGTCTGTGGCAAGGCAGTTTATCAAGTACCTAGGTTAGAATAGTCCTGGTGAAAACTAAAATTACAGCCCAAATCCAGCCCAATGTAGATTGGCCCATGACCAGTCTTTCACCAAAGAGAAGAAAGATAAAAAAAAAAAAAAAAAAATTCCGAATGTAACATGTACTGTGAACCTTCTATAAAATACAGACCTAAATGCAGTCCAGATGCTGCCCAATGTGGGATCAGACAAGGAGGTTGTTCCACTAACTCTTTTCTTAATTAATTAAATAGTAAGTTTGAAATAAATGAAGACAAATATACCTTCTATCCTTAAATACTAATAAGGGGAATATTCAAGTGAGGGATTCCCTCATCATAGGATGAGGGACACTCCACTTTTTGCGAAATTTTAAGTACAAAAGTATTTTTGTATTTTTTAGGAAGATTTTTTTTTGTACTTGAAACTTTCTAAAAAGGAAAGTGTCCCTCACCCTGTGGTGAGGGAATCCCTCATTTGGATATTACCCTACTAATAAATGAAAGTCCAACGTAATTGTATACAAGTTAGGTCCCAAGGTCTCTTAGATGATGGACAAGACAATGACTATTACTGGATCCAACTACTAATGTACGACACCAGGTCTAGCTCTAAACTTGTGAACCGGCACTGTCAATGGGCCCTGGTTTCTTTTTAAAGTTTAGCTTTATTTCTGCCTGGGCTCGGGCCATTGATGGATGTCGAGAAAGCTATATACCATTTGGATTAAAAACTATGGACTTTGATTGTACACGAGCTATTATTCTCTTAAGCTCCGTTTTAATGGGAAAATGTATTCAACATTTTTTTTTTTTAAAGAGCGAAAAAAGACACTCAAAGTTGATCTTCTACACACTGCTACTCTCTATATTTACCATGGTTACTCTCTAGACACCCTGTATTTTCTAAAATATCATAACCTCTACTCTCTCAACTTCTCTCTACACTCACTCTCTCTCTCTCCATCTCCCTCATAGCCTTTGCTTGCCTTCTGCAGCCGCCCGTGCCTGCTTTCTCGGTCTCTCTCTCCTCTCTATCTCCCTCCTCTGCCTCCCTCTGTCCCTCTCCTTGCCCGCCGCCCGCTCTCCCACTCCTACCCTTTCTTTCTCCCTCTCCTTGCCCACCTCCACCCTCTCTCCCTCTTTCTCTCCTCCTCTATCCCTATCCCTATTTCTATTTTCTTCATGGAATTGGAATACACATGAAATAAATTATTTAAATGGGCTTGGTTGTTCACATCGTATTTAAATACATGGGAAGTAATTAGTAGAAATGAGCTGTTTTTTTTTTTTTTTTTTTTTTTTTTTTTCACATGGAATTGGAGTACATATGATCATGCAGTTGATTCTTATGAGCTTGTTTGTTTTCATGAAACAAAATAAATGTGATGAAAAATATCTATGTTTTGATAATTTTTGCTCAAACTTGCAAAAAGGTCAAAACTAAAATTAAAAAAAAAAAAAGAAAATGTGCATAACAAAGAAATATAGAATTACACAAACGTGCTTTAAATCAGAAAATATCCTTGCATTTCCCCCCAGAAATTTATATAAATTTGTGACCATGACCGAGAAATATGTGTTTTCATCAATGTAGGTTTCAATAACTTCGGACTGAGAGTAGTCCATCGGCACGGACCTTGCTCACCTTTTGGAGGGGGGAGGGCTAGCCACCATCAGATCCTCGGCGAAGACCAAGCCCGAGTCAATCTGATCCATTCACGCATCTCCAAATCAACCCAAAAGCTCCAACGTCAGTCCGCCTCCCTCCCTGCCAATTTGGGCATCCCCTTTAGCACCAGCAACTACATCGTGACCGTCGGATTCGGCACACCCAAGAAAGATATGACCGTCGCTTTCGACACAGGCAGCGACCTCACCTGGATCCAATGCAAGCCATGTGCCTTCAAATGCTACAACCAAACGGAACCAATTTTTGACTCATCCCAATCAACTTCCTTTGTCAAAATCTCCTGCAACTCGGCGAAGTGCACTCGACTCAGTTCCGCAACAGGAAACCCGTCCAGCTGCGACTCGGCCGCCTGCAAGTACTCCATCGAATACGGGGATGGGTCAACTTCTGCCGGCATATTTGGGCAGGAGACGCTAACATTGACATCCACCGATGTGATCCGAAATTTTCGGTTCGGGTGCGGTCATAACAATGATGGCCTCTTTGGCGAGACAGCCGGGTTGCTTGGACTCGGTCGTGACTCAGTCTCTATTGTATCTCAAACAGCTAGGAAATATAGTCAGGTCTTTTCTTATTGTCTTCCTTCATCATCTAGCTCAGAGGGGTATCTAAATTTTGGGACCAAAGCCATCCGTCCCAGAGTTAATTTCACATCGCTGGTATCCAATCCAAATGCACCGTCCTTTTATTTTCTTGAAATGATCGGCATTAGCGTCGGGGGCATTGATATAGGGATCCCCCCGTCGACTTTTTCATCTCCGGGCACCATAATTGACTCTGGCACCGTCATCACCCGCCTTCAGCCGGACGCCTACTCGGCGCTCAAGTCGGCTTTTCAAAAGGGGATGTCAAATTACACCATGGCTCCGGCGTATGAGTTGTTTGACACTTGCTATAACTTCACCGGAGTGGACACAGTGTCAGTGCCGACGATAAAATTACGGTTCAAGGGAGGAGTCGACGTCGATGTGGGCATTTACGGGACCTTTTATGTGGTGAGCCAATCGCAGTTCTGCCTCGCATTCGCCGGAAACAAAAACCTAGGAAGCATCGGCATCATCGGAAACAGGCAGCAGCGGACCGTCAATGTTGTATACGATGTCGCCCATGGGAGAATAGGGTTCGGCGCCGATGGGTGTAGCTGATGGTAGTATTTGGCATATCTAATTGAAAACTCTCCGAGTTGACTCATGACTCTCCCAAGTCATCTCTTTTTGACAAAGGACTGAGTCAGAAATAGGGAAGACTCGGCCGAGTCATCTCATGTTAATGAGTTTCTTGCATTTGGAACTATTTCATAGGCATATCTAATTTTAAATAATTATGGTTTATTCGTAAGTAATTTTATGCATGAGGTTGGAGTCAACAATTTAAATGTGATTTGATACTTATATTTCATCTTTTATATCGATATTTGGACAACAAATCATGTAATGTGCAATGTTTTTTCTTTTATTTTCCTTATTGTAGTAATTTTCTTGCACATATAGATATATTAATTTGAATTGATTATCATGAATCCATCTAAATAGATATATGTTTATATTTTATGTGCAATGGATTCATTTTGAAATATCCTTAAAATAACTTTAAACAAAAAAAAAAACATAACTCTCCCAAGTCTCCTCATTGACTCTATCTGAGTTCATTTTCTTGCATTGTATGAGTTGAGTCCGAGTCACTAGTTTTTCAACCTTAATATGGCCGTTACTGGGGGCGGAACTAGTTGCCATGGTCCCCCCCATAGTTTTAAAATCCCCTATGTTTAGACCATGTGGATCCTCCATTTTGCGTGGATGGCTCCCCCCACCAACTGGCGAATCTGATTATATGAGTTTTTGACTCCAAAAGTAGTGTCCACAATCATAATTGATTTGTGAGAAAAAATGAATAAAGTGAAAGGAAAAGAAAGGAAATGAAAGGAAAGAGAGAGGAGTTAAAGGAGAACAAATCTGCTAATATTATTGAGTGATTTATTACAGAAATGGGGATGCTATGCCCAAATCTTCTACTCAATATCTAGGATACCCTTATCTAACGATTTTGTAGAAGAAACTTGAATATTAGAGGTCGTTAACATGTTTGTTGAAGACACATGGGAAGACAACCCGCTCAATGGGAAACAAGCCCACACACGTGCAATGGTGGACCTGGGATTTTCATTTGGGTGATGCGGGCGATGGTCAAGTTAAAAAAACTAAATAATAAAATAAAAAATTTAGGATGTTATTTAAGAAATTTCTCGAACCTCGTGGGTGCGGTCGCACCCGCATGGCTACATGTAGGTCTGCCCCTACACATGTCGGAAGGAAACTGACACACATGAGAAGATGTGGTATAGCCAGGGTTCGAACCCTGAGCAGCCAGGTGAAAATCTCACTCTTTACCACTTGGGTAAAGAGCCATTCTCAATTATTTACACTTGGTAAATATAATCGTACATAGTACAATACTGTTCTTTTCAACCATTAAAGCTCACATATAAAATATAAACCACTCAAAATTACTTTCTCATCGTGTTCTTTTATTGCATGAGTTTTTAATCCAATTAGAGTTATATCCACCATGGATTAAAAAATTGTTACTTTCTTCTGTTTTGGTTATTATTATACCTATCTCAAAATAAATTGGATGGGACCAAAACCTTTTAAGATGATAAAAACTAGTAAGACCATGTTTGTGAATAGTTTAGATTTTAAACATCACTCTCTTTCATTGATTCATATCAATGAGCATACTTTGTTAAGAGTCTAAAAAAAATCCCAAATATTATTTTGAGATTTTGGTGCAAACTGTGACCATTCCAGTCTCATTTATCATTTGTCCTTTCTTAATAAAGCAAAAGGGTATAAAAAAAAATAGGTGTAAATTCATTAGGGTTTTTACTTTATGATTTGTTTAAGGGGGGGTTCGGCGACGGGTCCCTAAACATTTCACTTTATTGCCTTAGGTCCACAATCTTTTCTTATAGTGTGATAGGTCCTTTTTCCAAATTTGAAAACCTAAAATGTCTAATTTACCCTTTCTTCAAATCATATCCCATGATTAGTGGGATAAGCCATTAATAATGGTCAACTACCATTAAATTAGTCACGATGAATAAAATTCCATTAATGAGATTTTCAAATCAATTTCAAAAAAACACAAATAAGTTTCAAAAAACAGAAAATAAATTTCAAACAAATTTCTTACAATGAAATAAATTAAAAAAATACAAATAAAATTCAAAAGAGGGCAAATAAATTTCAAAAAATGAAATGAATTTAAAAAACTCAAATAAATTTCCAAAGAAAGCAAATAAATTTCAAAAAGTGAAATAAAATTCAAAAAACACAATAAATTCAAAAAAAAGCAATAAACTTCAAAAGAACGTAGATAAATTTAACAAGACACAAATAAATATCAAAAAATATAAATAAATTTCAAAAGATGAAAATCAATTTCAAAAGATCCAAATAATTTTCGAAAGATCAAAATAAATTTCAAAAAAATATAAATAAATTTCAAAAGGCTCAAATAAATTTCAAAAGAAGTAAATAAAATTAAAAAACATAAATAAATTTAAAAAAACGCATATACATTTGTCAAAACTAAGATAACCCAATTTTCCAATTTAGCGAACAATGTGGCAAATTAAAAACTCAAGTCTTTTTTGTCAAAAACTCCGTTAAATTTATTTCAAAAAATACAAATCAATTTGAAAAGACACAAATAAAATTAAAAAACACAAATAAATCTGCCAAAAACTTATATAGATTTGTTTATAACTCAGATAGATTTGTTCCAGAATTCAGATAAATTGCCTAAAACTCGGATAAATTTGTCCAGAACTCAGATAAATTTCAAAAAACGCAAAAAATTTCAAAAGAACACAGAGAAATTGATGCAAATAAATTTCAAAATGTCCAAATAAATTTTAAAAAATGTAAATAAATTTCAAAAGATGCAAATAAATTTCAAAAGATGTGAATAAATTTGCCAAAAAACTTTGTTAAATCTGTAAAAAACAAATAAAGATTTATTTAAAAACTCAGTTAATTTTTCCAAAATGGAGATAAATTTGTCAGAAACTCAGATAGATGTGTTCAAAATTCAGATAAATTTGCTAAAAACTCAGCTAAATTTGTGCAGAACTCATATAAATTTATTTCAGAACTCAGATAAATTTGTGCAAAACTCAAAAGAAGTTGAAAAAATACTCAAAACTCCAACAAAATTGATAAAAACTTAGATAAATTTGACAAATCAGTGGAGGACGGAGGAGATTAGATCAATGGAGTACGGAAGAGATCAGATCAGATCTTGAAAAGGCTGCATCATAGATCTACTGCTGATTGTGAGATCGGTTGGACACATGCAAGTCGAGAAGAGGGGTCTCATTCTTGGTCGGCTCAGACCTAACCTGAACTTGACACTGGCTTAGGACTGGCCCAATTGCTCTTCTGCTTCCTTCTGCTTCTGCAACAGAGACAACCACCCTTACTACTTCTTCTCTCTTCTCTTCTGCATTTTGTTGTTGCTGCTCCATTGATCTCACAGCAATTGCAACAGGAATTGTAAGGCCGCCCTACTGCTTTTCTTCTCGAATGGAGGTGGCCGCCTGAACTGCTGTCCAGCGACGTGCGAATCAAACCGGCCCAAGTCTTCCATTTTCGGTTCCGGTAGCGAACGACAAGGGATCCAGAGCGATGAGGAATCTGCAATTGCAGGATCTGGATTTGTTTCCTCATTGATCAAGTTCCGAGATAGAACCTGAAACGCCCATGTTGCCCTTTGATTTATAGATCTCAGAAGAAGGAGAATCTGCTGCTGCTGCCTTTCAAACTCGGAGACGGATCGTTTAGTAAGAGGAGAAAGAAAAGATGAAGACTGATAATTCCTGGCCGTCGGATCTGCGTCTGGCTTTGGGTTGGAGAAGAGGACGCGAGATCGGGTGGCGCAGTCGTGTAATAGGCGGCAGTTCCCAGGGCAGATTCAGACGGAGGCGGCAAAGCTATATGCGACATAGCCGGAGAAAGGGAAGGTGATTCTGAACGTCATAACTACTAGTTTGAAAATATGAAGGAAGATTCGATGCAGTGCGGTTTTGGAGATGGACAGTTTCGTCTTAGGGACGTCGCCGGAGATGGACTGCTCGTCTTCTTCCTTGTCACCGTCCAATCTGCAACCTGATCTTGCAATCCCAGCGGTAGAGACCCGGTCGTCTTCTTCAGTCAGATCTCTGGAAAACGTTGCCCCAGAAGAAGAGGGATAATGCAAAATGAAAAAGAGGGATAATCCAAAATTTGAAATTTGAAATTTTAAAATTTTATGCCTAAAATGGTTGAAAGGGTAAATCAGTCATGAAAATTGTATCCAGGGACCTCTCGTCGAAATATGTCCAGCTGCATGGACTACAGGCCTTAGAGGAAAAGTTAATGGACTGGAGGCCTTAGAAGTACTCTATGAGCGACCTTTCACTAGTTATCTCTTTGTTTAAATAAGAGTCATGCAAATATGCAATATGCACTATAAGTATGCAAAGATTATAAATTGGGACTCTAAGAAAATTTTTTGAGGGTTTTTAGTGGAGCCTAGTTGTGAAGAATGAAAATGCTTAACGCCACCCTTTTCTTAGAAGCCCTCCCAAAGTTTCAATCCAACAAAAGATGGCACACCATCAAATTGATTAACAAAACTCAGAAAATTAACACTTAATTTGTTCACAGATTTTTGTAAGTGACCAATCTGATGGCGGGACAAAGTCCTATTTGAATGAGATTTTGTAAGAATTTGGGCTGTTTTGAAATGTCCTAAACTTTTTGATGAGTCCTGAAAAGCACATATTTTCACACACATTTTGGCCATTTTAAGGGCTTATTGATATTAAAGAGCTTTATTTAGTGTCAAATCATGTTTTTATGCATTTAGGGTCCATTGTAGTGCATTCATGCATAATTTGCTATGAAATACACTTTTTGCATAAATTCATGAAACCTGCCATTTTTGGAGATTTATTTTTGGAAAGTCGGTTATTTTGGGTGCATCAAGTACTCTCCCATGCATCGTCCATTTAAATTCCTTGCATAGAATTATTCTTGAATCCATTTGTTTTAGTTTGTGTAGGAGAAATCATGAATGGGACCCACAGTGGTGAAATTTGAGAGAGATCAAGAGTAGGACATCTTTCATGATGGATTCTCATATCTTGGTATTTTTTGAGTGTTTTAAAAGTCAACAATGGAAAGCTAGATTTGTGACGTCAAGATCAATAAAGGAAACTTTATGTTTGGTAAGATCTAATTCTTACTAGGTTTGAAAATTCAAAAATCAAGAAAGAAATTCAAGAAAGTAAAGTGTGCTTGGAGAGTTGACTAGTCAATCAAAAAATCTTGGAAGCAACCCAAAGATGGAAGGGGAGTCAAGAAACAAGGAAAGAAAGATCCCAAGATCCATTTGGACGTCCACATGGACCCCACACACCCCTATTGCACAATTAACATAGAAGCTTCTATATGTGTACAATTATTTTTGAATTTTTCATGTGCAGCAAGATGAAAATGGTCATAACTGAATCCAACCGTCGGATTGGTGCAATCCATACACCGTTGGAAAGCTCTTTTCGAGTAGATATCTTTAGAACCCAAGATTATGTCAATCAGAGATAAAACGAGGAAGATATGGCATCTGGAAGTCGGTGCTATAATTTTTACTCGGGATTGCAATTTTGCACAATGGAAAGCACCAAAAATCTCACTCACCTTGCTATTTCTTTGAAGACTTGTTGGCCAAGAAATGGACTTTCCAGCAAATAAGATTGCATGCGACAAACTTGGAACAAAGAAGGAAAGAAAGAGAGTAAAAATCTATAAATTGAAGGCATAAGCATCCCTCTCCTCTCTTGGGAAGAGAGCAGCTCTCTCTAGAATTACTACTACACTCCATCTTCTTCCTCTCTCTTTCTCTCCATTGAAGTCCTAAAGGATATTTGGCTGTAAATCACACTACACCCTTGGGTTTTTCATCTAGAAAAGTCTTCTCATCCTAATATGTAATTGTCACTGTTTATTTTTTTATTTATTTTTATCTTATGTAAGACTTTTCACGTTAGTATAATTTTTTCTTAATCTTTTCAATTTTTCTTTCTTGTGCTTGGGTGATTGGTGCTTGTTTTATGCTTCTTTTCTTGTCGGTGTTTGGATTGACGACCCAAAGGCCCTAAGAGTATGATTCAAATTATGACTCCGCTTAGAAAAGAATTTTGAAAGAACATATTTAAATTTATATTCTTCCAGACATTTAAGTTTTTGTTAAAACCACACATTACTTTTCTTCTTTTTCACCACACATTTAAATTTCTTGAACTTTTGCTTATTGTCTTTATTTTTATGATCAATTCAATTTTTTGTCTATTTTTGCAAAGTTTATGGTTGGAATTAGTTAGCATTGCATGCATATTCATATTGGTGGAGTTTTAGATATGTTTGAGTTATTGGTTATTATAGTATTCAGAACTGAATTTAAATTTGGAATCAGAGTTGTGACTTCTAAAGATAACAAAAATCAGAATCTTGGCCAAATATTTTTTTGGAAGTTTGGATCCGAAAATAAAGATCAGAGTTTTACACATTGTTGCAGAAATTTTAGGACAGATTCTAAGTGAAAAGTTTGCGATTAGAGTCCTGATGAAAACACATTATTTTTTTTTGTGAAACTTGGCAAAATTAAAGTTTGATCAGTGTACTTTCAAACTTCAGAATTTTAAGAAAAAATAATTTTGGATAGATGGTGAACTAGTAGCTCAAACATGGCTGGTAGGACCCACCTGTATGCAGAATTTCTGCACAATTTCTGTTTTTAAGTCATGTTCATTCACTCATATCTCATTTGTTTTAAATCGTTTTTCACTGCCATTTTTTTTTTATTTGATTCATGAATCATTATAGTTTACATTCCAGCTATTAAACTCAGTTTTGGGTTGCATTAGATTAGGAAAAATCATGCATAAAGACAGCACAGCGTACTGGTTTAACAAATTTAGAATTGTTTTTAGCATAGCATAGCACGCATTGCATTACTAACTTTACTAACTTTCTAACTTTAGTATAGTTTCTAATTTATTTTAGTTTTATTAATTTTTTATTTTTGGAAGTTCTAACTGCTAGGGATTTTGTATATTGCAATTTGACGGATGCATTATCATTTTAGCATCATTTGAATTTTCACACATGCATTATTTTTGAAATGCTTGAAATCTTGATTTTCTCATGCATTATTTTTATGACTTTTAGAAATAATGATTCATGCATGTTTTCGATTTAAAACTTGGATGCATTAAGTTTTGAAAAGAAGATTTTCGAATCAAGCTTGCTTATGGTTTTAAAAGTTTCAAATCATCTTAGGCAGTTTAGGTTTTATGTTTTTAAAACTATTAGATTAACTTAAAACATGTTTCCAGGCTTGATTCCATGGCCCAAAGTTCCCCACAAGAAAAATACTTTGAAAATTCAATTTTTGGGAAAAGGGTGCCTAGACCCAGTTGACCCGCAGTGTGGTCGGTCGACCGACCTAAGAGGATTCAGTCGACCGAGCACACTGTAGGTCGACCGGTAAAAAAGCCGTTGGGCTTCTTTTTCAAACAGTCGGACTTTTGACCGTTAAAGCCAGGTCGACCGGGCCTTTTACCAAGTCGACCGGGGACTCACAAAGACCCACTTTTTGGGTATATATAGTAGTTCATTCCTTTGAAAAATTAGAGGAACTAAGAGGCCCTCCTTGAGATGTTTTGAGGCCAATCAAAGGGGAATGAGCTAAGGGATGATAGGGGTCATTCGGAAAGCTAACGCTTGGTTCCATTGAGTTAAATCACTAAGTAAGCTTTACTTTTCTTAATCATATGTTTTCATGCTTTGATTTAATTATTGGGAAATCTTTTCTAGCATGATAAACTATGATTTGTTATGTCCTTAACATGTATATGTTTTGAATTAATTTATTGTTTTGGATGCATCACCTTGATTCAAACCAAGTAGTACTCAAATTGGTATATCTAAGTAAATCATGTTTTTAAAAACATATTTGAAATTATATGTAACATGATTCCTATACTTGGTTGAATATTTAGTTGTTGTTTTTCATCATAAGAAAATCACTCTCAAATCTATCTTATATTTTGGATTCAACAACTTCCACTACAACAATCTGCACTTTTGTCGGCGCTAAATAAGTGCAGGTAAAGGTCCAGAAAACGCCGGGAAAAACTATTACTGGTGATTTCTCTTGCGTCGGCAACCCGTGGGCATGTCAATGGGACGGGTCGGGCCTGGGCTTAGGTTGTCCAATCCCGTCTCAAAAAATAGGACGGGCCTGCCAGGTGTTGTCCAATTCCGGCCCTAAATTGAACGGGCATACATCAAATCCCATCCCGTACGGGCCAAGGCTGGGACAGGGGCCGGGCCTGGCTTAGCCCGATCCTAGACAGAGGCAAAAACATTCTCTAATTATTCTTGCTGTCACCAGACACCCGGTGTGAACCGGACTTTAAACCCTCCTCATTTTTTTCGGGCTTGGGACTGGCAATGAAATGCAACAAGCAACATGGTGGACTTAAAAACTTTCTTTTCTTTTACCGGTGACAGTAGAAATCAGAAAATCAATAGAAATGAATGACTATCCTATAGGCTATATGGGTCAAGAATGAATGAGTATAATATATGAGTCAAGTTAAAGTAATGTAGGATCAGTTAAAAACTTCTTTTTTTTTTTTTACGGTGAAAGTAGAAAATAAAAAAATCAATAAAATGAATGAGAATGAGTATCCTATTTCCTATATGGGTCAAGAATTTAAAAAGAAAAGAACGGAATGTATTGTCCAAAACCCAGCCCACTGGCGCTCAAAATATTTTTAAAAGCCCTGTATTTTAGAGCTTGGGAC
>QPKB01000011.1:22815551-22851630 GCA_003546025.1 Camphora micrantha
GTGACTTGCCAATCTTTAGATTGACACATTCCTTGGTGCTTAGGTTTCGACCCCGATTACCGAGGACGGCAGCGCTTGCGTCTAGATGAGGTACCTGTAGCAGGAGATACGGTGGGTCCAGCCGACCCAAGAGATCGAGCTGTAATTGAGAGCATGCACTTGGGGTGTGAGAGATCTAATGTTATTTTGGATTTTGAGTGATTTTGTAGTGAGATTGGTAGTAGTCTTAAATATGTAATAAACTTTACTCTTTACAACTTTAATACTTTTGGTGGGATTTCAGCTATGCTATATTTGACTTAGATATATGATACCCTATTATTGCTTCCGCTATATTCACATGTTCCGCATTATTAACTGTTGATCTTATATCGTTTAAAAAGTTTTAAATTGGACCTCACTGCGGACCTACGATATACTTGGAAGTTCTCGGATTTTCCGGGAAGTAGCATGCCAACTTCGGGTATCTTGACGATCTTTTCGGTATCCGAATTTGGGGCGTTACAAAGGGCTTTCCTTTTTTTTTTTTTTTTTTAAATCTCATCCAATTAATTAATCTAGCCAATTAACCTAAGTCCAATTAGAAAGAAATCACCACAAAGAGAAGGAGACAAGGGTTTTTTATTGATGGAAAAAACCCAAGTCGGGAAAAAACCACAAGCGCCTTACTGTCTAAGCCAACAACGAATCGAGCACTATAAATTGAAAGTTACAAGAAGTATTCACAACCCTTTTCTAGTTGCAACTCAACGTAATAATTGCTTTAATTTTGCGACTACTTTCCGTACACCTTCACCGTGCTTGAGCCAACCACCTTGAATGCCTCTTCAAGATGAAACTATTATGAAGAAGTAAACGGACAAATCTCCAAAGCCTTGAGCTTCTGCACCTCTAAAAAATTACTCAGAAAGCACCAACGAATCTCTCTAGGAATTCTAGGCTTTAGATGTGAGAGATGTGTTCCTAGAAAACAGAGATGATGGCTTTATATAACATGAATTTTGTGCATTGAGAACCCTTAGAGTTTGACATGAAGTACACTTCGAGTTTCGATAGGATTCGACATGTATTCATCCTCTATGGGGAGTCCAACTAAAAATACAATTGCAAATTAAGTCCCAGATTTTATCCATCCACCGTAGTTACATTGTGACTTTGAAAAGACATCTTTCCAGTGGTTTGGCAAAGAGGCATTGGTTGATTGGGGAGAACCCATCAAAAGCAGCTCTCCTCAATATATTAGATAAAAAAATTAAGAGGGTTGCTTTCAATCCTTCAATGGCACTGTGTTTCTTGTGTGGAGTGGGACAAGCACCCCATCCACCCATATTCCTGGATAATTTAAAGTCCCCAGGAGAAATCAACTACATTGTTGTGCGGAATTTCATAGGCAAAATTTCCATAAAAAAGGAGCATTCGGCGACGGGTCTATGAACATTTCACTTTATTACCTTAGGTCCACAATCTTTTCTTATAGTGTGATATGTCATTTTTTCCAAATTTGAAAACCTAAAATGTCTAATTTACCCTTTCTTCAAATCATATCCAGAATTTAGTGGGCTAAGCCCATTAATAATAGTCAACTATCATTAAATTAGGCAAACGATTAATAAAATTTCACTAATGAGATTTCTCAATAAATTAAAAAAACACAAATAAGTTTCAAAAAAATAGGAAACAAATTTCAAATAATTTCTAAAATGAAAATAATATTAAAAAAAGTAAATAAATTCAAAAGAACGCAAATAAATTTCAAAAAATGAAATGAATTTAAAAAACCAAATAAATTTCAAAAGAAAGGCAAATAAATTTCAAAAAATGAAATAAATAAAAAACACATAATTTTTTTAAAAAAATCAATAAATTTTAAAAGAACGCAGATAAATTGAAAAAAGACACAATAAATTCAAAAAAATATAAATAAATTTTCAAAAAGATGAAAATCAATTTCAAAAGATCCAGATACATTTCAAAAGATCCAAATAAATTTATAAAAAATATAAAGTAAATTTCAAAAGGCTCAAATAAATTTCAAAAGAAGTAAATAAAATTAAAAAAATGTAAATAAATTTAAAAAAACGCAGATACATTTGCCAAAACTAAGACATCGCGGATCTCCAAATTAGCGAATAATGTGGCAAAATTTCAAGTCTTTTTGTCAAAAGTCAGTTAAATTTATTTCGAAAAATACAAATAAATTTCAAAAGACACAAATAAAATTCAAAAAACACAAATAAATCTACCAAAAATTCATATAAACTTGTTTATAACTCAGATAGATTTGTTCTAGAACTTAGATAAATAGCCTAAAACTCGGATAGATTTGTCCAAAACTCAGATAAATTCATCTAGAACTCAAACAGATTTGTCCAGAACTCAGATAAATTTATCCAGAACTCAGACAGATTTGTTCAGAACTTAGATAAATTCATCCAGAACTCAGATAAATTTGTGCCAGAAGTCATATAAATAGCCAAAAACTCAGATAGATTTTGTCCAAAACACAAATAAATTTGACAAAAAAATACAAAACTCAGATAAATTTAACTTTGACTGGAATGTGGATGGACTTCTGGAATGGGTCAGGTCAAACCTGACCTAGAACCAACCCGGAACTGCTGCAGATCCTAGGCCCACTTTCTTCTTCTTCTTCGTTCGAGAATCAGAAACACGAATGCCATCTTCCATTTGCCTTCTTCCTCGATTCCGACGATGGCATGGCACGGCGTCTGGTGGCGATTCCCCTTCTCCGGCAACAGGTAGGAACGACGGTGGCGCAGGAAATCTGGCGATGGGGCAGAAGATCGCCTTCTTTTTCGTTTCGTATTCTGCAAGTCTTCTTCTTCTTCTTTTTCGTTGTAGGGGTCTTCTTCTTCTTCTTTTTCTTATTCTTTTTCATCTTCTTTGCAGGGGTCTTCTTCTTCTTCTTTTTCTTCTTCTTTGCAGGGGTCTTCTTCTTCTTCTTCTTCTTCTTCTTATTCTTTTTCATCCTCTTTGCAAGGATCTTCTTCTTTGTTGCAATCTTTTTCTTTTTCTTCTTCTTCTTCTTCTTCGTTGCAGGGGTTTTCTTCTTCAGAGATCGATTTTAACTGTTGAGATCCAATCCATCAATGTCCATGTCCGGTTTGAAGTAATGAGTAGGAGAATGGAAGATTGAAATTTAAAATTCAAAATTAGATGCCTAAACAGTTGAAAGAGGACAAATTAATCATGTAAAATGTATCCAGCGGCCTCTGGCTGCAAACAGTCTAGCTGCTTGAACTAGAGCCATTAAAAAGAATTTGCTTGGACTAGAGGCTGGTTAGATTCAATTATAGGGACCTTTCGCTAATTATCTCTGCAAAAAAAAAAAACCCTAAACAAGTGGGCCATAAAAGAGGCCATTTAAACATTTCCTTTCCTCTCCCAACTCCACATCAGCACGTAATTATAAGGAAATTTCTTCTATCATTCATCAAAGAGACCCAAAGATCTTACACTAAATAATGCCGCGCAAACAGGTTTAGTAATTTAATTTTCATAGCATCCATCACATTGCTTTCATCACATCTGATCTCTATCACTTGGAATTGGTTATCAACCTCAAAAAACAGTCTTGATAGCCTTCATATTATAGGTTATAATATGGTTGAAGTTTGGATTTGCAAATCCATACATGTAAAGATATAGACCTGGATCCAAATCTATTTCGAATTCATAATGTTTGTTCTGAATTCAGACCAAAATTTCTATAGGAACTGAAACAAAGTTTCATATCGAGTTCTTTTCAGTATTAGTGGTTCTCATAGGCCAGGGTTAGCATGGAGGAGACGAACGAGATGGGTTAGCTTAGATGAGACGAACGAGTGAGAGGAAGGCACCTCTCCAATGGGCTTTTGCTGGAGGAGACAAATGGGTGAAAGAAAGGCACCTCTCCAATAAGCTTTTCCTAGAGGAGACAAACGGGCGATCCAGACTAGAGTTTGTAGTAAGTTTTCTGATTTGAAACAATACTTTTCCTATATGTGAAAAAGACCCCTCCTTTTATTTTATTCATTTCAGGATTCTATCATAGCTAGAGTCTATAGATGAACTAGGAAGTTTTCCATGTGGCGTGTGGGGATTGGTCAGAACAAGAATCCCCTGTTTCGTTGAAATTGGGGATCCGGGCTCTAAACAAATTAATGGGCCCCAGTAGAGGCTAGGGGTGTAAAAAAAACTCGAAAAACTGTCTAACCAACCGAACCGACGATTAATAACCGGGTCTCACAGCTTTAGTTACGGTTACGGTTATTAAAATTGAAAAACCGAGCTTCACAGTCCGATTTGGGTTTTCAGTCTCGATGCACAGTTATTATCCGAACTGTGAAATACGATTCGGTTACCGTTTTCCCAAAACACAGTCAACTGAATCGTTACACCCTAATTTAAAAGAAGAAAGGGGGTATTGTGTAATTTTATAACTTAAATAACCCCTTTTAACTTTTGAGCCCTAATCGTTAAAATAAAAGATGAAAGAGGGAAAACAGAAGAAGAAGAAGAAAAGAAAGAAGATGAAAAAAGGAAGGAAGCTGGCAGCTGCTGGAAAAATGCACTTTATTCTTTCATCTGTCTATGTGAACATTTTAATGCAACTTTAGTTTTCGGAATTATGTAATTTGTTTTAAGGATATTTGGTTCTGATTTTTTAACTTGTATTTTGCATTTTGACAAAAAAAAAAAAAGTATTTTAGGTGAAAATTAATCGTATCCAAACCGTCTAGTATGGTTAACCGCAATTCAATTTTTTTAACGCCTTTTTAGCGTATTGTTACAGTTTTTAAAAACTGAAAACTGTAAAATACGGTTCGGTTAACGATTTTTAAAAAACACACAGTTAACCGAACCGTTACAACTAAAGATGTAAATAGGTCCCTGATTCTCCGATTACCCGGAGGTTCCGACCCATTAAAAAAACCGGGTGTGGGTCCTTATTTAGGCCCTGATAAATCAATGGGCCCGGATCCGGTTCCACCTTGGTTCGGACTCGTGGACCTGAGACCTGACGTATTATCTCAATTTTCAAAAATCTGTCCTAAAGATCATGTTTTTTTTTTTTTTTTTAATATCATTATCTACCAAGACCCAAACCCGGATCTAGACCCGTCCCATATATGGTTCTGGTTCTGGATTCAAGAAACCAGTTCCGAAATGGTTTAGAATCCGGATCCGGTTCCGGCTTCTCCTTAACGGTTCCGGTTCCGGTTCCGGATCCGGATCCACCTTGGACCCAGACCGGAGCCAACCCGTTTACAACCCTAGTTACACCCCCTATAGAGGCCATTTAAACATTTCCTTTCCTCTGCCAAAGCACCTAATTATAAGGAAATTTCTTGTATCATGCTTCAAAGAGACCGGGAGATCTTACACTAAATAATACCGTACATTCAGGTTTAGTAATTTGATTTTCATAGCATCCATCACATTGCTTTCATCACACCTGATCTCTACACTTGGAATTGGCTATCAACCTAAAAAAAAGTCTTGATACCCTACATATATGTTATAATATGGTCGAAGAAAGTTTGGATTTGCAAATCCATACATGTACAGATTCAGACATGGGTCCTAATATATTTTCAAAATCATAATGTTTGTTCTGAATTCAGACCAAAATTTCTATAAGAACTGAAACAGAGTTTCATATCGAGCTGTTTTCAGTATTGGGGGTTCTCATAGGCCAGGGTAACTCGAGCTTGATCCAGGCCCATTGCACATTGGGCTGGGCCTGGATATATAATCTGGGCCTGCTCAATATTTGGGGTGGGCTTGATTAAGTGGTGGAAAGCCCAAATTACGGCCCGGGCTGAATAAGGAGTGCTCGTAACTAAGTGACTAAGTTCTTCAAACAATTTCTTTGAAGCACAAATAAGTGATAAAAAGCCCTTCTTGTCTAGGTCCAATTGGCTAGATGGGCTTGCTCGGGCCTGACACTTACAGCCCATGTTGAGTTTGGGCAGGCTATGAGCCCGGCTTTGACCACCGTATTCCGGATTCAGTCGTCGGCTGCTTGGATGTTCGGATGCCCATTAACAACTGTAAATAGTTGACCTGTACGGATTCCAAAACGAGTCTTTGAGTAGAAGAGTTTTGGAATACTATGGTTACACTAGTATGAGATCTTTTGTCCTCTTTGTGTGGAAAAGAAAATTTGCTATTTGTAAGGTTGACTAGAAAGTAGTCATGCGGTAAACGTTAAGCTCTACCACCCAACAACCAGACAGTTAGATTGATGAATGTGGGCCCTCTGCACCCGTGAATCATGCCATCTTTTGCTATTTCTGTTGAATAGTCGAAATCCATCCATCTTTTGTTATTTCTGTTGAATAGTCAAAATCCATACTAGCAAACGCAAGGGGTAATGTGAGTTTTTTTTTTTTTTTTTTTTGGGGTGGTTTTGGGGAGGGGGGTGTTGGTTTGACCCCGTAATGAAGAAAGGCTACCGGGAGGGTGTTTTGACCTCGTGATGAAGAAAGACTATTTATTTTATTTATTTATTTATTTTTTTTTTTTTGGGGTGGGGACGGGGGTTTTTTTTTTTTTTTTTTTTTGAGAGGGGGGGGCGCCTGGGCTTTGACCTCTTGATGTAAAGACCTTGTGATGTAGAAAGACTATGGGGGGTGGTTTTGACCCCGTGATGAAGAAAGACTACCGGGGGGGGGGTTTTGGGGTTTTGACCTCGTGACGAAGGCTACACGAGGATGTTTGACCTCATGCTGAAGACTACATGGGAATCTCTCTAATGTTGTTAACTCATATGGGAGTCATCTTGATTCAAGCCATTCATATATATTAAATCTAATATCGGTTTGAAACTGCACTATCACAGTGGGGCTATATGAGAGTTTATTCGATTTTCTTTTGGGTCTAGAGGGATTAGTTTAACTCAAAGGATTGAAAACCCTTCGATAGCCAAAAAAAGAAAAGTTAAATCTGATATAAAATTAATCAATGCACCCTTAGATTTTATATTCTTATTTTTCATACATTAATCATATCTCTTCCACAGTGGACCCATCTATAAGATCTACATAAACCATAGTGTGAATTGTTAGGCCAGGCAAGACTTCAGCGAATGTGGACCCAGGCCGATCTGTTTAATTATCGAGCCAGAATATTGGGCCCAAATTCATCCAAAGAGCCAAAAGATACAGCCCAAATCTGATTTGGACCGGGGTTGGGGCGGGCTTGTCAGGCCAGGGGTTACTGTCCATTCTAGGATCATTTTCCAAAAAGGCACAAAAAAAAAAAAAAGAAAAAAAAAAAAGGAAGGAAGTACAATGAATGGAATGGTAGTCTAGTAGTAATGATATGTTATAAGCACTTTAATAAAGTGTATTTGTCATGGGCCATATCACATTGCCTGTGGGAAGGCTTCCGATTATCAACTAAGATGTTTTTAATTTATTGTACTTGTTTAAATAATGGTTATCAAATAGCAGTTTTTGCTGATACACACCGATTTCAGGAAGTCTGGTTGTCCCTCTGGGTTAACAGACCTTTTTCTTATTCAATGTCAACATTGGAAATAAAGATTTGACAAACTAGATTTTGAGTCTTTAACTTATCCATCATCTGTCATTAATGGCCCCATGGATGGATGATAAAAACAAGGTATTATTACTCAATTGAGAGCTAATTTTCTACTCTGCGTAGTACATGGTTTGAGTAAAACAAGGGAAACCAGTCTTTTTTGACTTGGACTCTTGCCACTTGGTACTGAAACATATTCCAATTCCATCAGATATGTCCAAGGCCCAATCCTTTCGTACACGTGGCTTGTTTGCTCACGGATAAGCTCTACCTACAGCTTGGATTGGGAAAGAGAAAAGAGATAAAAGAAAAGAAGAAAAAGAGAAAGGAAAACACAAGGGGACCATGAAGATGATTTAGACTTGAATCATGTGCAAAACCTAATCATAGTTCCTTCTGTGGGGCCCACCCATTGTAAGTATTGTCCTCTCCTTGCATGGACCCATCACAAGTCGGTTGAAATTTCGGTGGCCCAGATCATCCCAATCTTTCCTCTGCAAGCTGTGTTACATATAGCATAAAGTCCCAACAAAATCCAAAAAAGAAGGCTGATCTCAAGTCTCAAATCATTCCGCGTTAACGCGCAAAACTTTTTCTATATAAACGTGATCAGAAGCCTCAGAAATGTATGAGTCATAGATATCGCATTAAGTGTGATTAAAACAACTGCACCATGGCTCTCTATTCATGCCTCTTCCTTGCCTTTCTCTTCACTTGTTCTCTTTTGGTGTGTGATTGCCTGAAGGTGGATGGGAAGGAGAACAGAAGCTTTTATTCTATTAAAGTTGGTTCTCTTGCACCTTCAACAACCTGCTATTCACCTAAAGGTTAGTTAGTAGTCTTTAAGTTTCTGAAATCTGCACCCTATTATTGTCTAAATGTAGGAATAAAAAGCTGTTGAATAAGGTGAGCGCCGAGGGGGTCTTTTCTTTTATTAAAGTTCTCCACAGAATTGTACCATTTTTTCTTCTTTGAAGTGTCAATACTCCAAACACAGTTAGCCTAAGCTGTGGTTTTCTTCTTGGGTCTCTGTACAAAACCATTTTCATTATGTCAGCATGAAGAATTATGGAAAACAGTTAACGAGTTTGTATTTCCTTCTTCTAAAATAAAGGAAGGAAGGGCTGGACTAATCCCTATGGATCCATGGAAGCCGAGTAAATTTCACATGACCTCAGTGTTTCGAACCTCAACTGCCTAGAGCAAAAAGTTCAAACAGTTGGCCTATGACAACTGAGCTACCCATCAAGGTTGGTTATGTCGGTGTCAGATCCAGTATTGGTAGGGCAAAAATGGGATATGTACACATGGCCAATTTATTACACAAAGCAAACAATCCTATCCATCAATCAGGATCACAGTCGGGCTTTTGATGGGCCATAATAGGTACAAGAAATATCTTATCCAAACACAACTTATGATGGCCTATAGGTGAACGTTTTCACTATATATGAATAGGTCTGTGGCAAGGCAGTTTATCAAGTACCTAGGTTAGAATAGTCCTGGTGAAAACTAAAATTACAGCCCAAATCCAGCCCAATGTAGATTGGCCCATGACCAGTCTTTCACCAAAGAGAAGAAAGATAAAAAAAAAAAAAAAATTCCGAATGTAACATGTACTGTGAACCTTCTATAAAATACAGACCTAAATGCAGTCCAGATGCTGCCCAATGTGGGATCAGACAAGGAGGTTGTTCCACTAACTCTTTTCTTAATTAATTAAATAGTAAGTTTGAAATAAATGAAGACAAATATACCTTCTATCCTTAAATACTAATAAGGGGAATATTCAAGTGAGGGATTCCCTCATCATAGGATGAGGGACACTCCACTTTTTGCGAAATTTTAAGTACAAAAGTATTTTTGTATTTTTTAGGAAGATTTTTTTTTGTACTTGAAACTTTCTAAAAAGGAAAGTGTCCCTCACCCTGTGGTGAGGGAATCCCTCATTTGGATATTACCCTACTAATAAATGAAAGTCCAACGTAATTGTATATAAGTTAGGTCCCAAGGTCTCTTAGATGATGGACAAGACAATGACTATACGACACCAGGTCTAGCTCTAAACTTGTGAACCGGCACTGTCAATGGGCCCTGGTTTCTTTTTAAAGTTTAGCTTCATTTCTGCTTGGGCTCGGGCCATTGATGGATGTCGAGAAAGCTATATACCATTTGGATTAAAAACTATGGACTTTGATTGTACACGAGCTATTATTCTCTTAAGCTCCGTTTTAATGGGAAAATGTATTCAACATTTTTTTTTTTTAAAGAGCGAAAAAAGACACTCAAAGTTGATCTTCTACACTGCTACTCTCTATATTTACCATGGTTACTCTCTAGACACCCTGTATTTTCTAAAATATCATAACCTCTACTCTCTCAACTTCTCTCTACACTCACTCTCTTTCTCTCTCCATCTCCCTCATAGCCTTTGCTTGCCTTCTGCCGCCGCCCGTGCCTGCTTTCTCGGTCTCTCTCTCCTCTCTATCTCCCTCCTCTGCCTCCCTCTGTCCCTCTCCTTGCCCGCCGCCCGCTCTCCCACTCCTACCCTTTCTTTCTCCCTCTCCTTGCCCACCTCCACCCTCTCTCCCTCTTTCTCTCCTCCTCTGTCCTTGTCCCTATTTCTATTTTCTTCATGGAATTGGAATACACATGAAATAAATTATTTAAATGGGCTTGGTTGTTCACATGGTATTTAAATACATGGGAAGTAATTAATAGCAATGAGCTGTTTTTTTTTTTTTTTTTTTTTCACATGGAATTGGAGTACATATGATCATGCAGTTGATTCTTATGAGCTTGTTTGTTTTCATGAAACAAAATAAATGTGATGAAAAATATCTATGTTTTGATAATTTTTGCTCAAACTTGCAAAAAGGTCAAAACTAAAATAAATAAAAAATGAAAATCTGCATAACAAAGAAATATAGAATTACACAAATGTGCTTTAAATCAGAAAATATCCTCGCATTTCCCCCCAGAAATTTATATAAATTTGTGACCATGACCGAGAAATATGTGTTTTCATCAATGTAGGTTTCAATAACTTCGGACTGAGAGTAGTCCATCGGCACGGACCTTGCTCACCTTTTGGAGGGGGGAGGGCTAGCCACCATCAGATCCTCGGCCAAGACCAAGCCCGAGTCAATCTGATCCATTCACGCATCTCCAAAGCAACCCAAAAGCTCCAACGTCAGTCCGCCTCCCTCCCTGCCAATTTGGGCATCCCCTTTAGCACCAGCAACTACATCGTGACCGTCGGATTCGGCACACCCAAGAAAGATATGACCGTCGCTTTCGACACAGGCAGCGACCTCACCTGGATCCAATGCAAGCCATGTGCCTTCAAATGCTACAACCAAACGGAACCAATTTTTGACTCATCCCAATCAACTTCCTTTGTCAAAATCTCCTGCAACTCGGCGGAGTGCACTCGACTCAGTTCCGCAACAGGAAACCCGTCCAGCTGCGACTCGGCCGCCTGCAAGTACTCCATCGAATATGGGGATGGGTCAACTTCTGCCGGCATATTTGGGCAGGAGACGCTAACATTGACATCCACCGATGTGATCCGAAATTTCCGGTTCGGGTGTGGTCAGAACAATGATGGCCTCTTTGGCGAGACAGCCGGGTTGCTTGGACTCGGTCGTGACTCAGTCTCTATTGTATCTCAAACAGCTAGGAAATATAGTCAAGTCTTTTCTTATTGTCTTCCTTCATCATCTAGCTCAGAGGGGTATCTAAATTTTGGGACCAAAGCCATCCGTCCCAGAGTTAATTTCACATCGCTGGTATCCAATCCAAATGCACCGTCCTTTTATTTTCTTGAAATGATCGGCATTAGCGTCGGGGGCATTGATATAGGGATCCCCCCGTCGACTTTTTCATCTCCGGGCACCATAATTGACTCTGGCACCGTCATCACCCGCCTTCAGCCGGACGCCTACTCGGCGCTCAAGTCGGCTTTTCAAAAGGGGATGTCAAATTACACCATGGCTCCGGCGTATGAGTTGTTTGACACTTGCTATAACTTCACCGGAGTGGACACAGTGTCAGTGCCGACGATAAAATTACGGTTCAAGGGAGGAGTCGACGTCGATGTGGGCATTTACGGGACCTTTTATGTGGTGAGCCAATCGCAGTTCTGCCTCGCATTCGCCGGAAACAAAAACCTAGGAAGCATCGGCATAATCGGAAACAGGCAGCAGCGGACCGTCAATGTTGTATACGATGTCGCCCATGGGAGAATTGGGTTCGGCGCCGATGGGTGTAGCTGATGGTAGTATTTGGCATATCTAATTGAAAACTCTCCGAGTTGACTCATGACTCTCCCAAGTCATCTCTTTTTGACAAAGGACTGAGTCAGAAATAGGGAAGACTCGGCCGAGTCATCTCATGTTAATGAGTTTCTTGCATTTGGAACTATTTCATAGGCATATCTAATTTTAAATAATTATGGTTTATTCGTAAGTAATTTTATGCATGAGGTTGGAGTCAACAATTTAAATGTAATTTGATACTTATATTTCATCTTTTACATCGATATTTGGACAACAAATCATGTAATGTGCAATGTTTTTTCTTTTATTTTCCTTATTGTAGTAATTTTCTTGCACATATAGATATATTAATTTGAATTGATTATCATGAATCCATCTAAATAGATATATGTTTATATTTTATGTGCAATGGATTCATTTTGAAATATCCTTAAAATAACTTAAAAAAAAAAAAAAAAAAAACCATAACTCTCCCAAGTCTCCTCATTGACTCTATCTGAGTTGATTTTCTTGCATTGTATGAGTTGAGTCCGAGTCACAAGTTTTTCAACCTTAATATGGCCGTTACTGGGGGCGGAACTAGTTGCCATAGTCCCCCCCATAGTTTTAAAATCCCCTATGTTTAGACCATGTGGACCCTCCATTTTGCGTGGATGGCTCCCCCCACCAACTGGCGAATCTGATTATATGAGTCTTTGACTCCAAAAGTAGTGTACACAATCATAATTGATTTGTGAGAAAAAAGGAATAAAGTGAAGGAAAAGAAAGGAAAGGAAAGGAAAGAGAGAGGAGTTAAAGGAGAACAAATCTGCTAATATTATTGAGTGATTTATTACAGAAATGGGGATGTTATGCCCAAATCATCTACTCAATATCTAGGATACCCTTATCTAACGATTTTGTAGAAGAAACTTGAATATTAGAGGTCGTTAACATGTTTGTTGAAGACACATGGGAAGACAACCCGCTCAATGGGAAACAAGCCCACACACGTGCAATGGTGGACCTGGGATTTTCATTTGGGTGGTGCGGGCAATGGTCAAGTTAAAAAAACTAAATAATAAAATAAAAAATTTAGGATGTTATTTAAGAAATTTCTCGAACCTCGTGGGTGCGGTCGCACCCGCATGGCTACATGTAGGTCTGCCCCTACACATGTCGGAAGGAAACTGACACACATGAGAAGATGTGGTATAGGTAGGGTTTGAACCCTGAGCAGCCAGGTGAAAATCTCACTCTTTACCACTCGGGTAAAGAGCCATTCTCAATTATTTACACTTGGTAAATATAATCGTACATAGTACAATACTGTTCTTTTCAACCATTGAAGCTCACATATAAAATATAAACCACTCAAAATTACTTTCTCATCGTGTTCTTTTATTGCATGAGTTTTTAATCCAATTAGAGTTATATCCACCATGGATTAAAAAATTGTTACTTTCTTCTGTTTTGGTTATTATTATACCTATCTCAAAATAAATTAGATGGGACCAAAACCTTTTAAGATGATAAAAACTAGTAAGACCATGTTTATGAATAGTTTAGATTTTAAACATCACTCTCTTTCATTGATTTATATCAATGAGCATACTTTGTTAAGAGTCTAAAAAAAATCCCAAATATTATTTTGAGATTTTGGTGCAAACTGTGACCATTCCAGTCTCATTTATCATTTGTCCTTTCTTAATAAAGCAAAAGGGTATAAAAAAAAAAAATAGGTGTAAATTCATTAGGGTTTTTACTTTATGATTTGTTTAAGGGGGGTTCGGCGACGGGTCCCTAAACATTTCACTTTATTGCCTTAGGTCCACAATCTTTTCTTATAGTGTGATAGGTCCTTTTTCCAAATTTGAAAACCTAAAATGTCTAATTTACCCTTTCTTCAAATCATATCCCATGATTAGTGGGATAAGCCATTAATAATGGTCAACTACCTTTAAATTAGTCACGATGAATAAAATTTCATTAATGAGATTTTCAAATCAATTTCAAAAAAACACAAATAAGTTTCAAAAAAAAGAAAATAAATTTCAAACAAATTTCTTTCAATGAAATAAATTAAAAAAAAACGCAAATAAAATTCAAAAAAGCGCAAATAAATTTCAAAAAATGAAATGAATTTAAAAAGCTCAAATAAATTTCCAAAGAAAGCAAATAAATTTCAAAAAGTGAAATAAAATTCAAAAAATACAATAAATTCAAAAAAAAAAAGCAATAAACTTCAAAAGAACGTAGATAAATTTAACAAGACACAAATAAATTTCAAAAAATATAAATAAATTTCAAAAGATGAAAATCAATTTCAAAAGATCCAAATAATTTTCGAAAGATCAAAATAATTTTCAAAAAAATATAAATAAATTTCAAATGGCTCAAATAAATTTCAAAAGAAGTAAATAAAACTAAAAAACAAAAATAAATTTAAAAAAACGCATATACATTTGTCAAAACTAAGATAACCCAATTTTCCAATTTAGCGAACAATGTGGCAAATTAAAAACTCAAGTCTTTTTTGTCAAAAACTCCATTAAATTTATTTCAAAAAATACAAATCAATTTGAAAAGACACAAATAAAATTAAAAAACACAAATAAATCTGCCAAAAACTTATATAGATTTGTTTATAACTCAGATAGATTTGTTCCAGAACTCAGATAAATAGCCAAAAACTCGGATAAATTTGTCCAGAACTCAGATAAATTTGAAAAAACGCAAAAAATTTCATAAGAACAGAGAGAAATTGACGCAAATAAACTTCAAAATATCCAAATAAATTTTAAAAAATGTAAATAAATTTCAAGAGATGCAAATAAATTTCAAAAGATGTGAATAAATTTGCCAAAAAACTTTGTTAAATCTGTAAAAAACAAATAAAGAACTCAGCTAAATTTGTGTAGAACTCATATAAATTTATTTCAGAACTCAGATAAATTTGTGCAAAACTCAAAAGAAGTTGAAAAAATACTCAAAACTCCAACAAAATTGATAAAAACTTAGATAAATTTGACAAATCAGTGGAGGACGGAGGAGATTAGATCAATGGAGTACGGAAGAGATCAGATCAGATCTTGAAAAGGCTGCATCACAGATCTACTGCTGATTGTGAGATCGGTTGGACACATGCAAGTCGAGAAGAGGGGTCTCATTCTGGGTCGGCTCAGACCTAACCCGAACTTGACACTGGCTTGGGACTGGCCCATGGTTTAAAATCGCGGTTCGCGGTCATCGCGTCGCGGTTCGCGTTTATCGCGGTTCGCGATCATCGCGTCGCGGTTCGCGGTCGTCGCGGTCCATCGCTGAGCGAATTTTTATTTGACAAAAAAAAAATCAGAAAAAATATCCAAAAAATTCAAAATATTATAAAATGATAGAAAACAATGTTTATTTTCATTAGTGTACACTTTAAAGCAAAATAACGGTCCCCTCAAGTTATAACATCCTGTATCATGGCTGTATCGCTGTATATACTGAAATAAGCTGAAATGTCATAAATTTTACATAATGTAACCATAATTTTGGACAAACTAATAATGTTAAACATTTAAAATCTATAATCTAGCAATAATACTAATAGAGTTAGTCCATGTGCAATACTCAACTCAATAACTCAATCATCAAGGTGTACTCGCCTTCAAGTTTCAAGTTTAAAGTAACATTTTACCACATCAAAATGAATTAACTTGCTAACCTAAAGTAGTGGAGTTTGGACAATAGTAACTTACCTTGGCTTGATTTTTTAGGACAATAAAAGTATTTAACTTAATAAAAGACTTAGATAGATATATTTTATACAAACTTTCAAACAAAAAAAATTTGGATTAAATAAAAAAAATTTGAAAAAAAAATACAAAAGTGCTAAAAATCTACAATATAGTGCTCCAGACACTAGATCTAACAATCCTCAAGCATTTCTAAGCTATTTTGAGGTCCCAATCTTGAAAAAAAAAAAAAAATTTAAAGGCACAAAAATCTTGCCAAATAATATCTCTCGACTTCTTTATTCTTTCCGGCGGAGAAATCCACCAAATTCTTGATAGAGTCTTGAGTTTTGGAGCTCGGAGAGGTCACATATAGTGAGAGGAAAGCTTAGGCTCGGTTTGGAGAAGAAAAAAAAAAATGAAAAATGAGTGAAAACACAACTCAAAAAAAAAAAAAAAAAAAAAAAAAAAAAAAACTGTCGGCGATATTTTCAAAATAACGGCCGATATTTTCAAAATAACGGTAACGGCCGATATTTTGAAAATAACGGCCATAACGGGCGTTATTTTGGCGATATTTTGCCCATAACGCTATCGTTAGCGTTATGAGCAAAATATCGTCGCGGTCGCGGCCGTTACCGTTACATAACGGCCGTTATGTAACGGTAACGGCCGTTATTTTAAACCATGGACTGGCCCAATTGCTCTTCTGCTTCCTTCTGCTTCTGCAACAGAGACAACCGCCCTTACTACTTCTTCTCTCTTCTCTTCTGCATTTTGTTGTTGCTGCTCCATTGATCTCACAGCAATTGCAACAGGAATTGTAAGGCCGCCCTACTGCTTTTCTTCTCGAATGGAGGTGGCCGCCTGAACTGCTGTCCAGCGACGTGCGAATCAATCCCGCCCAAGTCTTCCATTTTCGGTTCCGGTAGCGAACGACAAGGGATCCAGAGCGATGAGGAATCTGCAATTGCAGGATCTGGATTTGTTTCCTCATTGATCAGGTTCCGAGATAGAACCTGAAACGCCCATGTTGCCCTTTGATTTATAGATCTCAGAAGAAGGAGAATCTGCTGCTGCTGCCTTTCAAACTCGGAGACGGATCGTTTAGTAAGAGGAGAAAGAAAAGAAGAAGACTGATAATTCCTGGCCGTCGGATCTGCGTCTGGCTTCGGATTGGAGAAGAGGACGCGAGATCGGGTGGTGCAGTCGTGTAATAGGCGGTAGTTCCCAGGGCAGATTCAGACGGAGGCGGCAAAGCTATATGCGACATAGCCGGAGAAAGGGAAGGTGATTCTGATCGTCATAACTACTAGTTTGAAAATATGAAGGAAGATTCGATGCAGTGCGGTTTTGGAGATGGACGGTTTCGTCTTAGGGACGTCCCGGAGATGGATGCCTCGTCTTCTTCCTTGTCACCGTCCAATCTGCAACCTGATCTTGCAATCCCAGCGGTAGACACCCGGTTGTCTTCTTCAGTCAGATCTCTGGAAAACGTTGCCCCAGAAGAAGAGGGATAATGCAAAATGAAAAAGAGGGATAATCCAAAATTTGAAATTTGAAATTTTAAAATTTTATGCCTAAAATGGTTGAAAGGGTAAATCAGTCATGAAAATTGTATCCAGGGACCTCTCGTCGAAATATGTCCAGCTGCATGGACTACAGGCCTTAGAGGAAAAGTTAATGGACTGGAGGCCTTAGAAGTACTCTACGAGCGACCTTTCACTAATTATCTCTTTGTTTAAATAAGAGTCATGCAAATATGCAATATGCACTATAAGTATGCAAAGATTATAAATTGGGACTCTAAGAAAATTTTTTGAGGGTTCTTAGTGGAGCCTAGTTGTGAAGATTGAAAATGCTTAACGCCACCCTTTTCTTAGAAGCCCTCCCAAAGTTTCAATCCAACAAAAGATGGCACACCATCAAATTGATTAACAAAACTCAAAAAATTGACACTTAATTCGTTCACAGATTTTTGTAAGTGACCAATCTAATGGCGGGACAAAGTCCTATTTGAATGAGATTTTGTAAGAATTTGGGCTGTTTTGAAATGTCCTAAACTTTTTGATGAGTCCTGAAAAGCACATATTTTCACACACATTTTGGCCATTTTAAGGGCTTATTGATATTAAAGAGCTTTATTTAGTGTCAAATCATGTTTTTATGCATTTAGGGTCCATTGTAGTGCATTCATGCATAATTTGCTATGAAATACACTTTTTGCATAAATCATGAAACCTGCCATTTTGGAGATTTATTTTTGGAAAGTCGGTTATTTTGGGTGCATCAAGTACTCTCCCATGCATCGTCCATTTAAATTCCTTGCATAGAATTATTCTTGAATCCATTTGTTTTAGTTTGTGTAGGAGAAATCATGAATGAGACCCACAGTGGTGAAATTTGAGAGAGATCAAGGGTAGGACATCTTTCATGATGGATTCTCATATCTTGGTATTTTTTGAGTGTTTTAAAAGTCAACAATGGAAAGCTAGATTTGTGACTTCAAGATCAATAAAGGAAACTTTATGTTTGGTAAGATCTAATTCTTACTAGGTTTGAAAAGTCAAAAATCAAGAAAGAAATTCAAGAAAGTAAAGTGTGCTTGGAGAGTTGACTAGTCAATCAAAAAATCTTCGAAGCAACCCAAAGATGGAAGGGGAGTCAAGAAACAAGGAAAGAAAGATCCCAAGATCCATTTGGACGTCCACATGGACCCCACACACCCCTATTGCACAATTAACATAGAAGCTTCTATATGTGTACAATTATTTTTGAATTTTTCATGTGCAGCAAGATGAAAATGGTCATAACTGAATCCTACCGTCGGATTGGTGCAATCCATACACCGTTGGAAAGCTCTTTTCGAGTAGACATCTTTAAAACCCAAGATTATGTCAATCGGAGATAAAATGAGGAAGATATGACATCTGGAAGTCGGTGCTATAATTTTTACTCAGGATTGCAATTTTGCACAATGGAAAGCACCAAAAATCTCACTCACCTTGCTATTTCTTTAAAGACTTATTGGCCAAGGAATGGACTTTCCAGCAAATAAGATTGCGTGCCACAAACTTGGAACAAAGAAGGAAAGAAAGAGAGTAAAAATCTATAAATTGAAGGCATAAGCATCCCTCTCCTCTCTTGGGAAGAGAGCAGCTCTCTCTAGAATTACTACTACACTCCATCCTCTTCCTCTCTCTTTCTCTCCATTGAAGTCCTAAAGGATATTTGGCTGTAAATCACACTACACCCTTGGGTTTTTCATCTAGAAAAGTCTTCTCATCCTAATATGTAATTGTCACTGTTTATTTTTTTACTTTTTTATTTATTTTTATCTTATGTAAGACTTTTCAGGTTAGTATAATTTTTTCTTAATCTTTTCAATTTTCCTTTCTTGTGCTTGGGTGATTGGTGCTTGTTTTATGCTTCTTTTATTGTCGGTGTTTGGATTGACGACCCAAAGGCCCTAAGAGTATGATTCAAATTATGACTCCGCTTAGAAAAGAATTTTGAAAGAAAAGAATACACTTTCACACATTTAAATTTATATTCTTCCAGACATTTAAGTTTTTGTTAAAACCACACATTACTTTTCTTCTTTTTCACCACACATTTAAATTTCTTGAACTTTTGCTTATTGTCTTTATTTTTATGATCAATTCAATTTTTTGTCTATTTTTGCAAAGTTTATGGTTGGAATTTGTTAGCATTACATGCATATTCATATTGGTGGAGTTTTAGATATGTTTGAGTTATTGGTTATTATAGTATTCAAAACTGAATTTAAATTTGGAATCAGAGTTGTGACTTCTAAAGATAACAAAAATCAGAATCTTGGCCAAATATTTTTTGGAAGTTCGGATCCCAAAATAAAGATCAGAGTTTTGCACATTGTTGCAGAAATTTTAGGACAGATTCTGAGTGAAAAGTTTGCGATTCGAGTCCTGATGAAAACACCTTTTTTTTTTTTTGTGAAACTTGGCAAAATTAAAGTTTGATCAGTGTACTTTCAAACTACAGAATTTTAAGAAAAAATAATTTTGGATAGATGGTGAGCCAGTAGCTCAAACATGGCTGGTAGGACCCACCTGTATGCAGAATTTCTGCAGAATTTCTGTTTTTAAGTCATGTTCATTCACTCATATCTCATTCGTTTTAAATAGGTTTTCACTTCCATTTTTTTTTTATTTGATTCATGAATCATTATAGTTTACATTCCAGCTATTAAACTCAGTTTTAGGTTGCATTAGATTAGGAAAAAATCATGCATAAAAACAGCACAGCGTACTGGTTTAACAGATTTAGAATTGTTTTTAGCATAGCATAGCACGCATTGCATTACTAACTTTACTAACTTTCTAACTTTAGTATAGTTTCTAATTTATTTTAGTTTTATTAATTTTCTATTTTTGGAAGTTCTAACTGCTAGGGATTTTGTATATTGCAATTTGACGGATGCATTATCATTTTAGCATCATTTGAATTTTCACACATGCATTATTTTTGAAATGCTTGAAATCTTGATTTTCTCATGCATTATTTTTATGACTTTTAGAAATAATGATTCATGCATGTTTTCGATTTAAAACTTGGATGCATTAAGTTTTGAAAAGAAGATTTTCGAATCAAGCTTGCTTATGGTTTTAAAAGTTTCAAATCATCTTAGGCAGTTTAGGTTTTATGTTTTTAAAACTATTAGATTGAATTAAAACATGTTTCCAGGCTTGATTCCATGGCCCAAAGTTCCCCACAAGAAAAATACTTTGAAAATTCAATTTTTGGGAAAAGGGTGCCTAGACCCAGTTGACCCGCAGTGTGGTAGGTCGACCGACCTAAGAGGATTCAGTCGACCGAGCACACTGCAGGTCGACCGGTAAAAAAGCCGTTGGGCTTCTTTTTCAAACGGTCGGACTTTTGACCGTTAAAGCCCAGGTCGACCGGGCCTTTTACCAAGTCGACCGGGGACTCACAAAGACCCACTTTTTGGGTATAAATAGTAGTTCATTCCTTTGAAAAATTAGAGGAACTAAGAGGCCCTCCTTGAGATGTTTTGAGGCCAATTAAAGGGGAATGAGCTAAGGGATGATAGGGGTCATTCGGAAAGCTAACGCTTGGTTCCATTGAGTTAAATCACTAAGTAAGCTTTACTTTTCTTAATCATATGTTTTCATGCTTTGATTTAATTATTGGGAAATCTTTTCTAGCATAATAAACTATGATTTGTTATGTCCTTAACATGTATATGTTTTGAATTAATTTATTGTTTTGGATGCATCACCTTGATTCAAACCAAGTAGTACTCAAATTGGTATATCTAAGTAAATCATGTTTTTAAAAATATATTTGAAATTATATGTAACATGATTCCTATACTTGGTTGAATATTTAGTTGTTGTTTTTCATCATAAGAAAATCACTCTCAAATCTATCTTATATTTTGTGTTCAACAACTTCCACTACAACAATCTGCACTTTTGTCGGCGCTAAATATGTGCAGGTAAAGGTCCAGAAAACGCCGGGAAAAACTATTACTGGTGATTTCTCTTGCGTCGGCAACCCGTGGGCCTGTCAATGGGACGGGCCTGGCCTGGGCTTAGGTTGTCCAATCCCGTCCCAAAAATAGGACGGGCCTGCCAGGTGTTGTCCAATCCCTGCCCTAAATTGAACGGGCATACATCAAATCCCATCCCGTACGGGCCCAGGCTGGGACAGGGCCGGGCCTGGGCTTAGCCCGATCCTAGAAAGAAGCAAAACATTCTCTAATTATTCTTGCTGTCACCAGACACCCGGTGTGAACCGGACTTTAAACCCTCCTCATTTTTTTCGGGCTTGGGACTGGCAATGTAATGCAACAAGCAACATGGTGGACTTAAAAACTTTCTTTTCTTTTTACCGGCGACAGTAGAAATCAGAAAATCAATAGAAATGAATGACTATCCTATAGGCTATATGGGTCAAGAAATGAATGAGTATAATATATGAGTCAAGTTAAAGTAATGTAGGATCAGTTAAAAACTTCTTTTGTTTTTGTTACGGTGAATGTAGAAAATAAAAAAAAATCAATAAAATGAATGAGAATGAGTATCCTATTTTCCTATATGGGTCAAGTAATTTAAAAAAGAAAAGAACAGAAATGTATTGTCCAAACCCAGCCCACTGGGCTCAAATTTTTTTAAAAGCCCTGTATTTTAGAGCTTGGGACGGGCCGGGCCTGAACGGGCTGGGCATCCTCTTCCCAGTCCCAGTCCCATTTTGGGCAGGCTTTAAAATGTATTGCCCAAATCCAACCCACTGGGCTTAAATTTCTTTTAAAAGCCCTGTATTTTAGGGCTTGGGATGGGCCGGACCGGGCTTTTTACCCATTTCATCCCGTGCCATTGACAGGCCTAGCAACCCGCCAAGAAAAGTACGCTAGTAATATCCATTGCTGGCGAAAAATAGGTAGCGCCAGGAAAAAGTATATATTGCCGGCATTATATTTCGCCGGTAAAGGAGGTTTTATTCGCCGGGCAAAGATGTTTATTTTTTCAATAATAAATTTAGAAAAAACTTTTTCCGGCTTTTTTTTGGGCCGGGAAAAGGTGTTTATTTTTCAATAATAAATTGAGAGAGAACTTTTTCCGGCCCAAAAAAATTTTGTGGTCTTCATCCTAATGAGCTCGAGTCCTATGGTCTCGTTTCTACTTTATTTTAATTAATGTTTAGGTTTCTATGTAAGAGGTGGTTAAACCTACTTGGGCAAGGATCTGGTGATGAAATCCAGTCCTTATCTTATTGGGGTCAATTGCTCTCAACTAAGTGTGTGGGGTCCAGTTAAATGGTGTGTCAATCAAGCATTCACAATCTGCAAAAATTTAAATCACCCAAGCCCCACTTGCAAGTAAAAGATTCGTGGGGTAAAGTTTAGAAAGTCTTGCAGCAGGCCCACGCCTCTTTTTTTTTTTTTTTTTGGCAAATTTTGCAATTCTGAGAGCAATTTATTTTTAGCAAATCTGAGAGCAATTTGTTTGCTTAGAGCAAATCCACACAGTTTCCTGTTTTTGTGCAAAGCTCCTCTTACGAAGGTAACCTATTCAAAAGAAACTCTTATTAGTAAATCCTAAGTTAACAAATCAACTCAAAATTCTATCTTATCCTAATTTTTAAAAGAAAAGGATAAGAAAATTCAAAAGACACCAAGTTAAAAAAAACTCTATCCAAAGTGGATTCTAAGTTATTGAAACAAATCAAAAACTCTATCCCCAGCAACGGCGCCAAAAACTTGTTGTGAATTTAAATTCAATCTTTTAATATTGCAGTGGCAAAAACAGATCGAATCCCACAAGGAGCACTACTAAGTTAAAATTCAAAATCTGATTTTTTATTATTAAAGATTAATAAGTAATTGAGATCCAAGAAAAGAAACTAGAAAAAATTCAAAAACACAAACTAATCAAATATATAAAACAGATAAGAGCATCCAAAATCCACTAAGCAAGATAATTAATTCATTCATGCAATCATTCTACTATTTGTCCCAAAAATAACTCAGATCTTAAACAAATCAATGTTTTGGATTCGGAAGATTTGTCTTTTGTAAAAATAAATTTTTAAGAATAAGGTCACAACCCAAGATCTCCTTCACCTCATAAAAGAATGAAAAATCATAAGCATGACTCATCAAATTCAGCATAAATTATCAAAGGATCTCAGCCTAAGCATAATGTAACAAAATAAGTATAAATCATCAAACTATTTTCATTAGAAAACAAAACAGAGGCTGCCTAAGACATGAAGACAGATCTATTATTCTAATAGAGCATGTATTTTGAAAGAGACAAGAAAGTAATAGAAAAATCACATAGATTAAATTAAAGATCTACTTAACTTCATCTATATGCTCCAATCCAGAAATCTAGCCAGCCATTGAAAAGAACTCCATAAGTAATTTCATTGATAGCATCTCCTTGTACAATGGTCTCTCAAAAATCTCTCATCTAAAATTCCTAATTTCTGGAACAGGGCTCTAGAATACCCAAAAATAACTCTTAAATTCTATTAATTATGGAAAGAAGAGAAATAGGAGAGAGAGAGTTACGGACGTCCAAGGGGAGGGAGTTCTCTCCCGTATGCTACTTTTTGGTTCCTTTTATTTCTCCGGTTATCTATCAGATACATTTAATCTAGACACATTCTCTGCAAATTTGATTTATCAATAAGGTACGACTCTTATCCTTTTTGAATTTGAATGAGATGGAAGCTTCTGGAAACCTCTGGGTGGCTTGGCTAATCTTCAGATGTGGTCCCACAAGAGATGTGCAGCAATTGATTATTAACGGTGTGAATTTAATTGCAATCCCGTCTAAAAATAAATATGAAAATCTCTGGGCCCATAACTTTGTCAATATAGCTCTGATTTGCACGCTCTTGGGCTCCACTGATATCGACTCTGAATAAGCTTTCCAACGGTAGGTAAATTTCATCGATTCGACGGTCGGATTGAAAGTTATGGCCATTTGAAGATGAGTTATCCTGAGAAAAACGGGATTAACTTCTAAAATTTGATTTGCAATGGATTCTATCTCTGTACAACTTTCATTTTCGAAAGGACATCAGATGTAGATGATTTAAACTCTTCTTTTTTTGTTTCAATCAGAATTGTACTCTTTGAATTATCTATTAATAATTTCAAATTTGCAACTACTACGGACCCTGCCATGTAGGACATTGTATCTGCTTGAATAGTGGGCCCTATGAGAAGTCTTCTACTGTAGTTAGGACTCTTCAACTGACATGATGAGCGAACCCCTCCTTTGATTAATTTGCATATGGCTTATGTGTGGGGTCCACATGGTGAATTCTTCAATTTACTTCAATTCAGCAATGCAGGGCCCAGGATGACAATGTGTGCTTGAAAGTGGGTTCCGTGACAGAGGCCTGCAATCTCATTTTCTGCACATTCTAATTCAATACATCAAATACTAAAGAGCCCATATTGAAGCGGGACCCATCCGGACAGAGTTCTACTCCAACTAGGACTCTTCGGAGAAAATTTGTAAAACATTCTAAGTTAATACAGAAAATGTATGAAAAGTATAAAAATTCAGGTTCATAGGTAACAATGCATGAAATGATGAAATTATATGAATAATGATGCAATTCACCTAATTAAATCCATAATTCATCCTAAAATGATACGTAAATGTGCAAATTCATGAACTCAACACTTTTCTTCCTTCAAGATCAAGGATATTCTTCTCGAAAGATCTTCAAGTCCATCTACTTCATCATCAATTTCAGTTTTTTTCTACCTTCTCCTTTTTTTTACTTTTTTTTTTTCATTCTTTTTTCTTGGCCGTACGGACCGATCTATACGGACATGGCCTTATGGCCTTGTAGCCCCTCTTCTTTCATTCTTCTTTTTTTTGTTTTTTGAAAATTCCTCCTTTCTCCTTTTTTTTTTTCCTCACCATGATAATGAGGCTATATAAAAACCATTACGCACATGGTTTTTTGTTTTTTTGAATGCATCAAATAAAAGGGCTAGGGTTTCTAGGTCAAGCCAACAAGAATCTTAGCATGAACAAAATTTGACTGATTTTGTCCAAGTTGGGTCGTAATTGGTCAAACTTTGATCAAGGGAGTGAGGCCCCACCTCTTGTTGACCCTCACTTTTAAATTTGAATACTATTTTATAGCCTAAGATACTTATCTATACTAATTAATAGGGGTTAGTAAGGGTAGATATGCATTTTCCTAGGTTATAGACCCTTTTGTGTAATTTAGAGAGTTTTTAGAGTGTCTTTTATAGTTTTGAGTTGGTTAGAGGCCCTAGCTAGATATTAGTATTTACTATAGAGGGTTTCCACTTGAGAAGCTTCTAGATTCCCACCTAAAGACCAAACTACCCATGACCCTAACCCTAATCCCATGTTAACAAAAGGGTATTACTGTACCTAGCCATCATTTCCCTCTTCTTCCCTTGTTTGCCTCCAACACTCTCCCAAGTTCCCTCCAAGCCTGCCTCCTCCCTCTCTTTTTCCTTATAGAACCCTAAGAAGAAGAAGACGATCTCAGCAACATCTTATTCTACTTGGGCTTCTCTCTCTGTCTCGGTCTCAGTCGTCCCTCTTCCTAACTAAATCAGGTGAACACCCCCTTCTTGTTCAGTTCTTATGGAATTCCCTTTTTCTCCCTCTAGATCTTGTTCCTTATAGCAATTCTCTGGTGGAAATGGGCATAGGGGTAGAGATCTCTTCTAGATCAGAATTTTGGGGCTGATCGTGAGTCTGAGGACGCCTTAGAGCTAGGATTTCCCTCTACCGGATTGGGTCTCTGTTTCTCTTCTCTTCCTTCTGCAATTGGTCAAGGCAAGTACAATATGCTTATTTAAAATAGAATGGATGTTTATTGTCTTTGATTCTGAGATTTCCTATTCAATTGATGTTAGAATTGTTAGATCTACCTTTGAGCATGTTTTCATGGACGTTTGACCATTGATGGATGGGTTGATCTCATTTGGAAGATCAATGGCCCATGGATTGGTTGGTTGAATGCTTATTGGAGTGTTTTTCATGATTCTGGATGTGTATGTGGTGATTGGGCGAGATGGGTCGAGTTCTGGATTACTAAAAAGGGAAACCAGAACTCTGGAGTTGTAGAGCGTCTGTGTTCTGTCGAGCACGATGCTCAGGCCGAGCTCAGTGCTTTTACCGAGTTCAGCGATATGGCCGAACTCTGTGCTGGACATCTCAGTGTTCTGCCACGATGCTCAAAGCCGAGCTCAGTGTCATAAGCCGAGCTCTGTGCTTTTACCGAGCTCAGTGATATGGCCGAACACTGCGCTGCACACCTCAGTGTTCTGCCACGATGCTCAAGGCCAAGCTCAGTGATATGGTTGACCTCTGTGCTTGACAACTCAGCGTTCTGCCGAGCACGAGCTCAGCTCAAGTCGAGCTCAGTGATATGGCTGAGCTGTCATCTCAGGCCGAGCGTTCCGAGCACGTCGCTCATCATGGCAAGGCCGAGCGAGTCATGGCCGAGTTCAGTTATATGTCTGAGCTCTGCGCTTGACCAAGCTCAGTGCCTGACCGCGCTCAGAGCCCTGCGCTGTCTGACCCCAGTACTTGGCCAAACTCTATTTTACCGAGCTCTGTTCTTTACCGAGCTCTGTGTTTTACCGAGCTCTGTACTTTATCTGAGTTCAGTACTTGATCGAGCTCAGCACCTTACCGAGCTGCCTCAGTGTCTGACCGAGCTCGACGCTTTGCAGAACTGAGCTAGGTGACCGAGCTGAATATCTTGCTGAGCTCCGTGCTAGGCCGAACTCCGAGCTTGATTCCTAAAACTCCAAAAGACCGACTTCCAACGAGGGAAACTAGGACCTGGGACATCTCCTTAAACCAGGACTTTCGGTGGGCACGGCCAACTACCTAGGCCAAGGAGTTTGCCGAGCTCACGGGAATTTCTGAACAACCAGGCATTGCTTGCAGGAGAGAGACTTCACTGATCCCAGTGTGCCGAGCTGATTACCAGGCCAGGGAGTCATCTGAGCACACTGTGTACAGCGACACTTCCCAGATTCTAATTTCTACTGTTGTGATCATGTGTGGGGCTCATTGACCATCCAAATAGACTTCCATCACTGTGCCCAGCCCGAGTCAATGGTGTGGCTCAACCTTGACTCGTGGGGTCTAGTAATCAAGGTCCAGGTTATGGAATCTAAGATGATTCGACCCTTATTTGTTACTAATGATGCTCGTAACTTCTGAAGCACCGAACACAATATTTATTAGCATCAAAGGTATCATTTAAGGATCAAATTACATAGGATTGACCTGAACCAGATAGTGGACCAATTACCTAGGTTGGATTGTTGATATTTCCCCATTGAATCTTGTATTTGGAGATTATCTCTCTCATCATATTACTGTCACTCTATTGTCTTTATTATTGTTTATACCAGTTAATGAACTGAATAAATGGAAGACCTGAACCTAGGACTACTTAGAGGTGACCCGGTGATGTAAATGGGTGAACATTGACCCGTGTCTGTGGCTAGGCGGGCCCTTTTTATGGCCTATGTATGGTTGTATAAAACCTAGATTGGAGAGGCTGATTGTATAGGTTGTTTAACATTGGAAATGGACTTGTTACCTCGTTTGAACTGTCTTAGACCAGGCCATCTCTTGATGGGCCTGAGTATGAATCCAACGAGTGGGCTTGGATCTGGATTGTGATCCATGGTATTGAATTAATACTTGGACCTCTTAGAGACTTTGTTAGGACCTTGTTCACGTAAGGTAAAGCCTAGACAGACACAGACCTTCATTGATTCCTTGAGTCGGTATAGACATTCACTCAGTTGTTTTAAGCTCAGCCTTTGGACTGATCATCACTGGTAGGAGCTATTTATGAGTGTTGAGTGAGCTATCATGATGAGCTATGTTTTAGACGGACGGCGTGATGCCGGGTCCGGTCTCCCCGAGTGATGAGTGTGGTGAGACAGATGAGTGTGATTGCGGGGCTCGTCATTCCCCAACTTTAGTGAGATTCCCCGCCGCAACTGTGTTCAATATGGGAGGGCCGCGGCATAATATCCCGCGGTATCCAACTCGTGTGAATGTGCCATATTGTTTTAGATTAGATATTATGTTTATCCTGATTCTCAATGCTTATCCTGCTCAACTGCCTAGATTCTGTATCTTAATATTCTTTTTATCTATATGCTTGTCTTTACTCTTTTGATACATTTATCCTATGTTACTTGCATACTGTGACTTGCCAGATCTTTAGATCTGAACCATTCTTGGTGCTTAGGTTTCGACCCCGATTACGAGGACGGCGTGCTTGCGCTAGATGAGGTACCTGTAGCAGGAGACTACGGGTGGGGTCCAGCCGACCAAGAGGTCGAGCTGGTAGTTGGAGAGCCAGCACTTGGGGTGTGAGAGATCTGATGTTATTTTGGGATTTTGAGTGATTTTTGTAGTGAGATTGGTTGCAGTCTTAAATCTGTAATAAACCTTTACTCTTTACAACTTTAATACTTTTGGTGGGATTTCAGCTATGCTATATTTGACTTAGATATATGATACCCTATTATTGCTTCCGCTATATTCACATGTTTCCGCATTATTAACTGTTGATCTTATATCGTTTAAAAAGTTTTAAATTGGACCTCACTGCGGTCCTACGATCTTGGAAGTTTTCGGATTTTCGGGAAAGTAGCGCGCCAATTTCGGGTATCTTGACGATCTTTTCGGTATCCGAAATTGGGGCGTTATAGTTTTTGGTATCAGAGCGGGCAAGTCTCTAGGATATAAAACACACTAGAAACTTTAGGACGTGGTGAGGATTTCAACGTTGGGATGCGTGCGAGGACGATGGATTGGGTAGAACCAGTGTAGACCTAAGTGTTAAGCTCGAATTGACATAATTCCTTTCTTTTTAACAGATGTCAGGAGGTGATCCACCGCCAGCAGTCCCAGTAGTCGGCGAGCAGCCCGACTACGAGCGCCGCTTCTAGCAGTTCCTCCAGGCCTTCCTGTTATCACAGGAGGCTCAGGCTTCCGCTCACCAATAGCAAGCGGAAGATTTTGCACAGTTTCAGAAGCAAGTCCTGGACGTCATTGAGCGAGTAGCTCAGCCGGTTCCAGTGGAGGCACCTGTCCGGGAGGCAGACCCGAATGTCATCTTTGAGAAGTTTCTCAAGTGAGGACCGCCGGAATTCACTAGCACGGAGGACCCCATGGTTGCAGATGACTGGATTGTCCGTATGGAGAAGATTTTCAGAGTCTTCGAGTGTTCTGGTCGCCAGAAGGTGCAGTTGGCAGCGTATATGTTTCGTGGCGTGGCTGAGGACTGGTGGAGGACCATGCAGCAACCTTACAAGGCGATAGGAGATGAGGTGGCTTGGACTGCCTTCAAGACAGATTTCCTCAGGAAGTTTATTCCAGCTCATGTCCCTGAGGGACTTCCAGACTCTTATTCAGGGCAGTATGACTGTCTATCAGTATGAGCTCCGTTTCACTTAGCTGTCCCGCTTCGCAGAGGCACTGCTTACGTCCGAGGCCGAGAGCATCTGACGGTTTGTCGACGGATTGAGGGAGGAGATCCAGCTGAGTATGTCTTGTATCGAGCTACCTACCTACGAGGAGGCCTTGAGGAGAGCTTACTGGGCAGTGGAGCGTCTTCAGCGGTTGGAGGCCACTCATCTGTAGAAACGATTTCGGACCGCCTTGATCAGACAGTAGCCCATGATCCTTCAACGACAGCCGTTTCGGAGGCAGAGGCCAACAGGCTAGGTGGGGCAGTATCATCAGCAGTAGCAATAGCACCGCGGTCCTAGAGTATGCTTCGATTGCGGTGAGCAGGGGCACATATCTAGGTACTGCCCACTCCGCGAGCAGCAACCCCCGATGCTTCAACTTCCAGCACCTCCGAGAGTTCCAGCTCCAGCTCCAGCGGCTCAGCCTGCGCGTCAGGTTGCACTAGCACCCCAGCCACCCCAGCAGCATCCGTATCATGCCCCACAACAGGCAAGCGCACCTCAGCAACCTAGAGGTCAGCACTACCATCGAGGACGTCATCAGAGGCATCATGGCCAGCAGCGCCAGCCACAGAGACCCCAGGCTGCAGGGCGGGCATTTGCACTTACGCATGAGGAGGCTGAGGCTGCAGGCAACGTAGTCGAAGGTACCCTTTCTATTTGTGATCATCTTGCTAGAGTATTATTTGACCCAGGTGCGACACATTCGTATGTGTCCTCTTCTTTTGCTTTAGTCCTTGGTGGGGTAGGAGAGGAGTTATCTTGTACGCTAGTTGTATCTACACCCGTGGGCAAGAGGGTAGTGTGTCAGACTTACCACCCTAGACGCCGAGTGCAGATCGGGGAGTACATTTTGTTTGCAGATTTGATCGTGTTACCCATGCATGACTTCGACGTCATCTTGGGGATGGATTGGTTGGCCAGATATCGAGCAGTGATGGATTGCTTCGAGAAAACAGTCAGGCTCACTATCGACGGTTCGAATGACACGATCGAGTTCGTGGGTGAGAGGAGATCGCCCAGTACCAGATTGATATCAGCACTGAAGGTAGAGAGATTAGTGAGATCAGGTTGCGAAGGCTACATCGCATTCATCTCTGAGGACAAGCAGTCCAAGAGTGTGGAGGAGATTCCAGTAGTTTGCGAGTTTCCAGACGTGTTTCCCGATGAGATCCCACGATTACCACCAATCAGAGAGATAGACTTCACCATTGAGCTTGCACCAGGCACCGCACCAATTTCCAAGGTTTCTTATCGCATGTTTCCAGCAGAACTGCGAGAGTTGAAGACCCAATTGGAGGAGTTGCTAGACAAAGGCTTCATCAGACCGAGCATGTCACCGTGGGGAGCGCCAGTGCTTTTCGTGAAGAAGAAGGACGGATCGATGAGGATGTATATCGACTACAGACAGCTGAACCAGGCAACCGTGAAGAACAAGTACCCTCTTCATCGGATCGACGAGCTATTCGACCAGCTTTAGGGTGCTCAGTACTTCTCGAAGATAGATTTGAGATCGGGATATCATCAGCTGTGAGTTAGAGACCAGGATGTGCAGAAGACAGCGTTCTGTACACGTTATGGTCATTACGAGTTCCTCGTGATGCCATTCGGGTTGACGAATGCGCCAGCAGTGTTCATGGCCTTGATAAACAAGATCTTCGCTCCTTACCTCGATAGCTTCACCGTTGTGTTCATCGACGACGTGTTAGTCTACTCAAAGTCCAGAGAGGAGCACGAGCAGCATTTGAGGACATCTCTACAGTTGTTACGGGACAACCAGTTGTACGCGAAGCTCAGCAAATGCGAGTTCTGGTTAGAGCAAGTGGTTTTCCTCGGACACATCATTTCCAGAAATGGACTAGCAGTAGATCCAGCGAAGATAGGGGCAGTAGTGAACTGGGAGAGACCGAAGAATCTTACAGAGATTCGGAGTTTCCTCGGCTTAGCAGGCTACTACCGCAGGTTCGTCAAGAACTTCTCCACCATTTCAGCACCATTGACCAAGCTGACTAGGAAAGATGTACCGTTCGTGTGGTCAGAAGCTTGCGAGAACAGCTTCCAAGAGCTGAAAGAGAGACTGACGACAGCACCAATCTTATCTTTACCTTCCGGGAGTGGTGGATTCGTTGTCTTCACTGACGCTTCGGGCACCGGTCTTGGTTATGTCTTGATGCAAGAAGGGAAAGTCATTGCCTACGGATCACGCCAGCTGAAGAAGCATGAGAAGAAATATGCTACGCATGACTTGGAGCTAGCAGCAGTCGTCTTTGCATTGAAGATGTGGCGGCACTACCTCTACGGAGAGCAGTTCGAAGTCCACTCAGATCATCGCAGCTTGCAGTACCTGTTCACTCAGAGCAATCTCAACAGTCGGCAGAGGAGATGGATGGAGTACATCAAGGATTACGACTTCCCTATCAAATACCATCCAGGTAAGGCGAACATCGTCGCAGACGCTTTGAGCAGGAAGACCGCCTTCATTAACTTTCTAGCAGCAGAGGGTGTGTGGATCGATGTCTTCAGGGACTTAGATGTTCAGTTTCAGCCGCTCGATGGCAGAGTTGTGCTTGATACCATGTCTGCTTGGGAACCAGGGTTGCTTAGTAAGGTCAAGGACAGCCAGCGCAGCGATCCCCAGCTTGTCAGAGTGATCGAACAGATTGACCAGAGGCCAGAGTTCAGACTGGTTGGGGGAGTGCTCTATTATCAGGATAGATTGTGCGTGCCAAATATTCAGGAGCTGAAGGATGAGATCCTATCAGATGCGCATCACAACAGGCAGCACCAAGATGTACCAGAACCTAAGGAGCTACTACTGGTGGAACAACATGAAGAAAGAAATTGTAGGCTACGTTTCCAGATGCTTGACTTGTCAGCAGATAAAAGCCGAACATCAGAAGCCGCCGGGACTACTTCACCAGCTCGACATACCTCAGTGGAAGTGGGAGCACATTACCATGGACTTCATCGCAGGACTTCCAGCTACCAGGAGACGTAGCGATGGTATTTGGGTGATCGTGGACAGACTGACCAAGTCAGCTCACTTCTTGCCAGTGTCGATGGGAGCAGGACTTGACGTTCTTGCTAAGCTGTATATGGACAGGATTGTCTCTTTGCACGGAGTTCCAGCTTCGATTGTTTCAGACAGAGACCCGCGTTTCACTTCTCACTTTTGGGAGAGTCTACAACAAGCTTTGGGCACCAAGTTGAGCTTCAGCACCGCTTATCATCCTCAGACAGACGGACAGACCGAGCGCACTAACCAGACGCTAGAGGATATGTTGAGAGCTTGTGTCTTGGATTCCAAGGAGAACTGGGAAGATTCTCTACCACTCTGCGAGTTTGCCTACAACAACAGCTATCATTCGAGCATCAAGATGGCACCTTTTGAAGCTCCGTACGGCAGGAGATACAAGACCCCAGTCTGTTGGGAAGAAGTTGGCGTCAGGAGTTTCCATGGACCGTCTATCGTCAGCGACACCAGCGAGAAGATTCGGCAGATAGTAGAGAACCTGAAGATCAGCCGCAGTCGACAGAAGAGCTATGCAGACAATAGGCGCAGACCTCTTGAGTTCCAGAAGGGAGACAATGTGTTCTTAAAGGTTTCCCCAACCAGAGGTACCCTTAGATTTGGCGAGAAGGGTAAGTTAGCGCGGAGATATGTTCGGCCATTCGAGATCAGGTCCAGGATCGGAGATGTCGCCTACAAGCTTCAGTTACTGCCAGAGTTATCAGGAGTGCAAGATGTCTTTCATGTCTCTATGCTGAAGAAGTATGTGGAGGATCCTACGCATATCCTTTATCACCAGCCGCTCGATATTCAGCCAGACGCTTCATACGTCGCCAGACCAGTTGCTATCATTGACACCAAAGAGCAGGTGCTCCGAAACCGCACAATTCAGTGGGTGAAAGTTCAGTGAGAGCATCACACTCCAAAAGAGGCTACGTGGGAGTTGCGCGATTAGGTGATGAAGGACTACCCACATCTCATACCGCAGGTATATTCTTGCTTTGTTCTTACATTTGGGGACCAAATGTTCTAAAGGAGGAGTGATGTGAGGCCCCACCTCTTGTGGACCCTCACTTTTGAATTTGAATACTATTTTATAGCCTAAGATACTTATCTATACTAATTAATAGGGGTTAGTAAAGGTAGATATGTATTTTCCTCGGTTATAGACCCTTTTGTGTAATTTAGAGAGTTTTTAGAGTGTCTTTTATAGTTTTGAGTTGGTTAGAGGCCCTAGCTAGATATTAGTATTTACTATAGGGGGCTTTCCGCTTGAGAAGCTTCTCGATTCCCACCTAAAGACCAAACTACCCGCTTTTCATGATTCTGGATGTGTATGTGGTGATTGGGCGAGATGGGTTGAGTTCTGGAATGTTAAAATGGGAAACCAGAACTCTGGAATTGCAGAGCGTTTGTGTTCTGTCAAGCACGATGCTTAGGCCGAGCTCAGTGCTTTTACCGAGCTCGGCGATATGGCCGAACTCTGCGCTGGACATCTCAGTGTTCTGCCACGATGCTCAAAGCCAAGCTCAGTGTCATAAGCCGAGCTCTGTGCTTTTACCGAGCTCAGTGATATGGCCGAACACTACGCTGGACACCTCAGTGTTCTGCCACGATGCTCAAGGCCAAGCTCAGTGATATGGCTGAGCTCCGTGCTTGACAACTCAGCGTTCTGCCGAGCACGATGCTCAAGGCCGAGCTCAGTGTCAAGGCCAAGCTCATTGATTTGGCTGAGCTATGCGCTTGACAACTCAGCGTTCTGCCGAGCACGATGCTCAAGCCGAGATCAGTGTCAAGGCCGAGCCCAGCGTCATGGCCGAGTTCAGTTATATGTCTGAGCTCTGCACTTGACTGAGCTCAGTGCCTGACCGCGCTCAGAGCCCTGCGCTGTCTGAGCCCAGTACTTGGCCAAACTCTGTTTTACCGAGCTCTGTTCTTTACCGAGCTCCGTGTTTTAGGAGCTCTGTACTTTATCTGAATTCAATGTTTGATCGAGCTCAGCACCTTACCGAGCTGCCTCAGTGTCTGACCGAGCTCGACGCTTTGCCGAACTGAGCTAGGTGACCGAGCTGAGTATCTTGCTGAGCTCCGTGCTAGGCCGTACTCCGAGCTTGATTCCTAGAACTCCGGAAGATAGACTTCCAACGAGGGAAACTAGGACCTGGGACATCTCCTTAAACCAAGACTTTCAGTGGGCACGACCAACTACCTAGGCCAAGGGGTTTGCCGAGCTCACAGGAATTTTTGAACAACCAAGCATTGCCTGCAGGAGAGAGACTTCACTGGTCCCAGTGTGCCGAGCTGATTACCAGGCCAGGGAGTCAGCTGAGCATACTGTGTACAGCGACACTTTCTAGATTCTAATTTCTATTGTTGTGATCATGTGTGGGGCCCATTGACCATCCAAATAGACTTCCATCATTGTGCCCAGCCCGAGTCAATGGAATGGCTCAACCTTGACTCGTGGGGTCCAGTAATCAAGGTCCAGGTTATGGAATCTAAGATGATTCGACCCTTATGTGTTACTAATGATGCTCGTAACTTCTGGAGCACCGAACACAATATTTATTAGCATCAGAGGTATCATTTAAGGATCAAATTACATGGGATTGACCTGAACCAGATAGTGGACCAATTACCTAGGTTGGATTGTTGATATTTCCCCATTGAATCTTGTATTTGGAGATTATCTCTCTCATCATATTACTGTCACTCTATTGTCCTTATTATTGTTTATACCAGTTAATGAACTGAATAAATGGAAGACCTGAACCTAGGACTACTTAGAGGTGACCCGGTGATGTAAATGGGTGAACATTGACCCGTGTCTGTGGCTGGGCGGGCCCTTTTTATGGCCTATGTATGGTTGTATAATACCTAGATTGGAGAGGCTGATTATATAAGGTGTTTAACATTGGAAATGGACTTGTTACCTCGTTTGGACTGTCTTAGACCAGGCCATGTACTTGATGGTCCTGAGTATGAATCCAACAAGTGGGCTTGGATTTGGATTGTGATCCATGGTAATGAATTAATACTTGGACCTCTTAGAGACTTTGTTAGGACCTTGTTCACGCAAGGTAAAGCCTAGACAGACACAGACCTTCATTGTTTCCTTGAGTCGGCATAGATATTCACTCAGTTGTTTTAAGCTCAGCCTTTGGACTCATCATCACTGGTAGGAGCTATTTATGAGTGTTGAGTGAGCTATCATGATGAGCTATGTTTTAGACGGACGGCGTGATGCCGGGTCCGGTCTCCCCGAGTGATGAGAGTGGTGAGACTGATGAGTGTGATTGCGGGGCTCGTCATTCCCCAGCTTTAGTGAGATTCCCCGCCGCAACTATGTTCAGTATGGGAGGGCCGCAGCATAATATCCCGCGGTATCCAACTCGTGTGAATGTGTCATATTGTTTTAGATTAGATATTATGTTTATCCTGATTCTCGATGCTTATCCTGCTCAACTGCCTAGATTCTATATCTTAATATTCTTTTTATCTATATGCT
>QPKB01000011.1:22852499-22891375 GCA_003546025.1 Camphora micrantha
GTGACTTGCCAATCTTTAGATTGACCCATTCTTGGTGCTTAGGTTTCGACCCCGATTACGAGGACGGCGCGCTTGCGTTAGATGAGGTACCTGTAGCAGGAGACTACGGGTGGGGTCCAGCCGACCAAGAGGTCGAGCTGGTAATTGGAGAGCCAGCACTTGGGGTGTGAGAGATCTGATGTTATTTTGGGATTTTGAGTGATTTTTGTAGTGAGATTGGAAGTAGTCTTAAATCTGTAATAAACCTTTACTCTTTACAACTTTAATACTTTTGGTGGGATTTCAGCTATGCTATATTTGACTTAGATATATGATACCCTATTATTGCTTCCGCTATATTCACATGCTTCCGCATTATTAACTGTTGATCTTATATCGTTTAAAAAGTTTTAAATTGGACCTCACTGCGGACCTACGATATACTTGGAAGTTCTCGGATTTTCCGGGAAGATGCGCGCCAACTTCGGGTATCTTGACGATCTTTTCGGTATCCGAATTTGGGGCGTTAGAAAGGGCTTCCTTGTTTTTTTTTTTTTAAATCTCAATCCAATTAATTAATCTAGCCAATTAACCTAAGTCCAATTAAAAAGAAATCACCACAAAGAGAAGGAGACAAGGGTTTTTTATAGATGGAAAAACCCAAGTCGGGAAAAAACCACGAGCGCCCTTACTGTCTAAGCCAACAAACGAATCGAGCACTATAAATTGAAAGTTACAAGAAGTATTCACAACCCTTTTCTAGTTGCAACTCAACCTAATAATTTCTTTAATTTTGCCTACTACTTTCCGTACACCTTCACCGTGCTTGAGCCAACCACCTTGAATGCCTCTTCAAGATGAAACTATTATGAAGAAGTAAACGGACAAATCTCCAAAGCCTTGAGCTTCTGCACCTCTAAAAAATTACTCAGAAAGCACCAACGAATCTCTCTAGGAATTCTAGGCTTTAGATGTGAGAGATGTGTTCCTAGAATACAGAGATGATGGCTTTATGTAACATGAATTTTGTGCATTGAGAACCCTTAGAGTTTGACATGAACTACACTTCGAGTTTCGATAGGATTCGACATGTATTCATCCTCTATGGGTAGTCCAACTAAAAATACAATTACAAATTAAGTCCCAGATTTTATCCAATCCACCGTAGTTACATTGTGACTTTGAAAAGACATCTTTCCAGTGGTTTGGCAAAGAGGCATTGGTTGATTGGGGAGAACCCATCAAAAGCAGCTGTCCTCATATATTAGATAAAAAAATTAAGAGGGTTGCTTTCAATCCTTCAATGGCACTGTGTTTCTTGTGTGGGTGGGACAAGCACCCATCCACCCATATTCCTGGATAATTTAAAGTCCCCAGGAGAAATCAACTGCATTGTTGCTCGGAATTTCATAGGCAAAATTTCCATAAAAAAAGGAGGATTCGGCGACGGGTCTATGAACATTTCACTTTATTACCTTAGGTCCACAATCTTTTCTTATAGTGTGATATGTCATTTTTTTCAAATTTGAAAACCTAAAATGTCTACTTTACCCTTTCTTCAAATCATATCCCATGATTAGTGGGCTAAGCCATTAATAATAGTCAACTATCATTAAATTAGGCACGATTAATAAAATTTCACTAATGAGATTTTCAAATAAATTTTAAAAAAACACAAATAAGTTTCAAAAAATAGGAAACAAATTTCAAATAAATTTCTAAAAATGAAATAAATTTAAAAAAAGTAAATAAAATTCAAAAGAATGCAAATAAATTTCAAAAAATGAAATGAATTTAAAAAACGCAAATAAAATTCAAAAGAAAGCAAATAAATTTCAAAAAACGAAATAAATTTAAAAAAAAACACAATAATTTTTAAAAAAAAGCAATAAATTTTAAAAGAACGCAGATAAATTGAAAAAGACACAAATAAATTTCAAAAAATATAAATAAATTTCAAAAGATGAAAATCAATTTCAAAAGATCCAGATACATTTCAAAAGATCCAAATAAATTTTTATAAAAATATAAATAAATTTCAAAAGGCTCAAATAAATTTCAAAAGAAGTAAATAAAATTAAAAAATGTAAATAAATTTAAAAAAATGCAGATACATTTGCCAAAACTAAGACATCGCCGGATTTCCAAATTAGCGAATAATGTGGCAAAATTTCAAGTCTTTTTGTCAAAAAGTCAGTTAAATTTATTTCGAAAAATACAAATAAATTTCAAAAGACACAAATAAAATTCAAAAACACAAATAAATCTACCAAAAATTCATATAAACTTGTTTATAACTCAGATAGATTTGTTCTAGAACTCAGATAAATAGCCTAAAACTCGGATAGATTTGTCAAAAACTCAGATAAATTCATCTAGAACTCAAACAGATTTGTTTAGAACTCAGATAAATTCATCCAGAACTCAGACAGATTTGTCCAGAACTTAGATAAATTCATTCAGAACTCAGATAAATTTGTGCCAGAAGTCATATAAATAGCCAAAAACTCAGATAGATTTTCCAAAACACAAATAAATTTGACAAAAAATACAAAACTCAGATAAATTTAACTTTGACTGGAATGTGGAAGGACTTCTGGAATGGGTCAGGTCAAACCTGACCTAGAACCAACCCGGAACTGCTGCAGATCCTAGGCCCACTTTCTTCTTCTTCTTCGTTCGAGAATCAGAAACACGAATGTCATCTTCCATTTGCCTTCTTCCTCGATTCCGACGATGGCATGGCACGGCGTCTGGTGGTGATTCCCCTTCTCCGGCAACAGGTAGGAACGACGGTGGCGCAGGAAATCTGGCGATGGGGCAGATGATCGTCTTCTTTTTCGTTTCGTATTCTGCAAGTCTTCTTCTTCTTCTTCTTCGTTGTAGGGGTCTTCTTCTTCTTCTTTTTCTTATTCTTTTTCATCTTCTTTGCAGGGGTCTTCTTCTTCTTCTTCTTTTTCTTCTTCTTTGCAGGGGTCTTCTTCTTCTTCTTCTTCTTCTTCTTCTTATTCTTTTTCATCCTCTTTGCAAGGATCTTCTTCTTTGTTGCAATCTTTTTCTTTTTCTTCTTCTTCTTCTTCTTCTTCTTCGTTGCAGGGGTTTTCTTCTTCAGAGATCGATTTTAACTGTTGAGATCCAATCCATCAATGTCCATGTCCGGTTTGAAGTAATGAGTAGGAGAATGGAAGATTGAAATTTAAAATTCAAAATTAGATGCCTAAACAGTTGAAAGAGGGCAAATTAATCATGTAAAATGTATCCAGCGGCCTCTGGCTGCAAACAGTCTAGCTGCTTTAACTAGAGCCATTAAAAAGAATTTGCTTGGACTAGAGGCTGATTAGATTCAATTATAGGGACCTTTCGCTAATTATCTCTAAAAAAAAAACCCTAAACAAGTGGGCCATAAAAGAGGCCATTTAAACATTTCCTTTCCTCTCCCAACTCCACATCAGCACGTAATTATAAGGAAATTTCTTCTATCATTCATCAAAGAGACCCAAAGATCTTACACTAAATAATGCCGCGTAGACAGGTTTAGTAATTTAATTTTCATAGCATCCATCACATTGCTTTCATCACATCTGATCTCTATCACTTGGAATTGGTTATCAACCTCAAAAAACAGTCTTGATAGCCTTCATATTATAGGTTATAATATGGTTGAAGTTTGGATTTGCAAATCCATACATGTAAAGATATAGACCTGGATCCAAATGTATTTCGAATTCATAATGTTTGTTCTGAATTCAGACCAAAATTTCTATAGGAACTGAAACAAAGTTTCATATCGAGTTCTTTTCAGTATTAGGGGTTCTCATAGGCCAGGGTTAGCATGGAGGAGACGAACGAGATGGGTTAGCTTAGATGAGACGAGCAAGTGAGAGGAAGGCACCTCTCCAATGGGCTTTTGCTGGAGGAGACGAATGGGTGAAAGGAAGGCACCTCTCCAATAAGCTTTTCCTAGAGGAGACAAACGGGCGATCCAGACTAGAGTTTGTAGTAAGTTTTTCTGAGTTGAAACAATACTTTTCCTATATGTGAAAAAGACCCCTCCTTTTATTTTATTCATTTCAGGATTCTCTCATAGCTAGAGTCTACAGATGAACTAGGAAGTTTTCCATGTGGCGTGTGGGGATTGGTCAAAACAAGAATCCCCTGTTTCGTTGAAATTGGGGATCCGGGCTCTAAACAAATTAATGGGCCCCCAGTAGAGGCTAGGGGTGTAAAAAAAACTCAAAAAACTGTCTAACCGACCGAACCGACGATTAATAACCGGGTCTCACAGCTTTAGTTACGGTTACGGTTATTAAAATTGAAAAACCGAGCTTCACAGTCCGATTTGGGTTTTCAGTCTCGATGCACTGTTATTATCCGAACTGTGAAATACGATTCGGTTACCGTTTTCCCAAAACACAGTTAACTGAATCGTTACACCCTAATTTAAAAGAAGAAAGGGGGTATTGTGTAATTTTATAACTTAAATAACCCCTTTTAACTTTTGAGCCCTAATCGTTAGAATAAAAGATGAAAGAGGGAAAACAGAAGAAGAAGAAGAAAAGAAAGAAGATGAAAAAAGGAAGGAAGCTAGCAGCTGCTGGAAAAATGCACTTTATTCTTTCATCTGTCTATGTGAACATTTTAATGCTACTTTAGTTTTTCGGAATTATGTAATTTGTTTTAAGGATATTTGGTTCTGATTTTTTAACTTGTATTTTGCATTTTGACAAAAAAATTATATGTATTTTACGTGAAAATTAACCGTATCCGAACCATCTACTATATTAACCGTGGTTTAGTTTTTTTAACGGCTTTTTAGCATACTGTTACGGTTCCGGCTTCTCCTTAACGGTTCCGGTTCCGGATCCGGATCCGGATCCACCTTGGACCCAGACCGGAGCCAACCCGTTTACAACCCTAGTTACACCCTCTATAGAGGCCATTTAAACATTTCCTTTCCTCTGCCAAAGCACCTAATTATAAGGAAATTTCTTCTATCATGCTTCAAAGAGATCGGGAGATCTTACACTAAATAATACCGTACATTCAGGTTTAGTAATTTGATTTTCATAGCATCCATCACATTGCTTTCATCACACCTGATCTCTACACTTGGAATTGGCTATCAACCTAAAAAAAAGTCTTGATAGCCTACATATATGTTATAACAGCCCTGCTACCTGTCCCGAATTCGGGACAGGTAGACTTTTTGATGTTATAATATGGTCGAAGAAAGTTTGGATTTGCAAATCCATACTGATGATGCCAAAAATGGATTTCGGGCACCACCGGTCAAGTATAGAGAAATTAATGTGAAAATAGAAAGAGAAAGAGAGAGAGGGTTTATAGTGGTTCGGTCAGTATGACCTACGTCCACTTTAAGGTGAAGATTGTATTTCTCAGGTGTGTAGCGATTACAAAGAATACAGGAAGACGATGATAAAAGTTGATTGCAATCGCTTGCCCCTCAGTGCTAGAGGGGTTCTGTGTTTTATAGTCGTCCCCTAACAGATGGGGAGACTCTTCAGCAGCGGACGCTACCTTTTGGAGGAGTCTCCGAACCGCCCTCAAGTGACGAGGCAGATAAGATATTCTCCGCAAGACTTGGTAAAAGCAGGTTAGAGGTAACGACGCTCTAACTTCGTATTTCGTAGATTCGGACCCGGACCTACCCATGACGAGTGGATCTGGACCTGGGCTCGACACGGACCCGGGTCATTCAGACCTGACCCAACATCGTGAACTGAATCTCTTGGACTTGACCCGTCATCATGGTTTGGGCCTGACCCGTCGTTGTGGACTGAGTCATTTGGGTCTGACCCATCACATACATGTACAGATTCAGACATGGGTCCTAATATATTTCAAAATCATAATGTTTGTTCTGAATTCAGACCAAAATTTCTATAAGAACTGAAACAGAGTTTCATATCGAGTTGTTTCCAGTATTGGGGGTTCTCATAGGCCAGGGTAACTCGAGCTTGATCCAGGCCCATTGCACATTGGGCTGGGCCTGGATATATAATCTGGGCCTGCTCAATATTGGGGGTGGGCTTGATTAAGTGGTGGAAAGCCCAAATTACGGTCCGGGCTGAATAAGGAGTGCTTGTAACTCAGTGACTAAGTTCTTCAAACAATTTCTTTGAAGTACAAATAAGTGATAAAAAGCCCTTCTTGTCTAGGTCCAATTGGCTAGATGGGCTTGCTCGGGCCTGACACTTACAGCCCATGTTGAGTTTGGCAGGCTGTGAGCCGGGCTTTGACCACCGTATTCCGGATTCAGTCGTCGGCTGCTTGGATGTTCGGATGCCCATTAACAACTGTAACTAGTTGACTTGTACGGATTCCAAAACGAGTCTTTGAGTAACTTCTTTTTGTCTTTTCTTGTCCTCTTTGTGTGGAAAAGAAATTTTGCTATTTGTAAGGTTGACTAGAAAGTAGTCATTGCGGTAAACGTTAAGCTCTCCACCCACAACCAGACAGTTAGATTGATGATTGTGGGCGCCTCTACACCCGTGAATCATGCCCTTTTGCTATTTCGGTTGATTGTGGAAATCCATCATCTTTTGTTATTTTCTGTTGAATAGTCAAAATCCATACTACCAACGCAAGGGGTAATGTGAGTTTTTTTTTTTTTTTTTTTTGTGGTTTTGGGAGGGGGGTGTTTTGGAGTTGGTGTTTTTTTTTTTTTTTTTGTGAAAAGGCTACCGGGGGGGGGGTTGGAGTTGGTGTTTTTTTTGACCTCGTGATGAAGGAAAGACTACCCCGGGGGTGGGTGGGGTGGGGTGTCTGACCTGGGGGGGCGTTGTCTGACCTCGTGATGAAGAAAGACTACCCAGGTTGGGGGGTTGGTGGTGTTTTGATTCGTGATTGATGAAAGACTACCCGGGGGTTGCTTTTTTTTCGTGATGAGAAAAGACTACCCGGGTGGGGGGTGCTTTGACCTCGTGATGAAGAAAGACTGGGGTGGGGGGCGGGCAGGGTGGTTTGACCTCGTGATGGGGGCGGGGGGTTTTTTGACCTCGTGATGATGAAAGACTACCAGGGGGTGGGGTTTTGGGGTTTTGACCTCGTGATGAAGACTACACGAGGATGTTTGACCTCATGCTGAAGACTACATGAGGATCTCTCTAATGTTGTTAACTCATATGGGAGTCATCTTGATTCAAGCCATTCGTATATATTAAATTTGATATCGGTTTGAAACTGTACTATCACAGTGGTGCTATAAGAAAGTTTATTCAGTTTTCTTTTAGGTCCAGAGGGATTAGTTTAACCCAAAGAATTGTGAACCCTTCGATAGGAAAAAAAAAAAAAAGGTTAAATCTGATATGAAATTAATCAATGCAGCCTTAGATTTTATATTCTTATTTTTCATACATTAATCATATCTCTTCCACAGTGGACCCATCTATAAGATCTACATAAAACCATAGTGTGAATTGTTAGGCCAGGCAAGACTTCAGCGAATGTGGACCCAGGCCGATATGTTTAATTATCGAGCCAGAATATTGGGCCCAAATTCATCCAAAGAGCCAAAGGTTACAGCCCAAATCTGATTTGGACCGGGGTTGGGGCGGGCTTGTCGGGCCAGGGTTTACCGTCCATTATAGGATCATTTTTCAAACAAAAAAAAAGGAAAGAAGTACAATGAATGGAATGGCAGTCTAGTAGTAATGATATGTTATAAGCACTTTAATAAAGTGTATTTGTCATGGGCCATATCACATTGCCTATGGGAAGGCTTCCTAGCAGTTTTTGCTGATACACACCGATTTCAGGAAGTCTGGTTGGCCCTCTGGGTTAACAGACCTTTTTCTTATTCAATGTCAACATTGGAAGTAAAGATTTGACAAACTAGATTTTGAGTCTTTAACTTATCCATCATTTTGTTTCTTTTTAAAGTACCGAGTTCCAATTTTTCCAAGGTGGTGTCCACCCTAGGAATGATCCAGACCATCTGTCATTAATGGCCCCATGGATGGATGATAAAAACAAGGTATTATTACTCAATTGAGAGCTAATTTTCTACTCTGCGTAGTATATGGTTTGAGTGACTGGCGCAGAAATGTCCAAGGCTGAAACTTGGTACTGAAACATAATCCAATTCCATCAGATATGTCCAAGGCCCAATCCTTTCGTACACGTGGCTTGTTTGCTCACGGATAAGCTCTACCTACAGCTTGGATTGGGAAAGAGAAGAGATAAAAGAAAAGAAGAAAAAGAGAAAGGAAAACACAAGGGGACCATGAAGATGATTTAGACTTGAATCATGTGCAAAACCTAATCATAGTTCCTTCTGCCCACCCATTGTAAGTATTGTCCTCTCCTTGCATGGACCCATCACAAGTCGGTTGAAATTTCGGTGGCCCAGATCATCCCAATCTTTCCTCGGCAAGCTGTGTTACATATAGCATAAAGTCCCAACAAAATCCAAAAAAGAAGGCTGATCTCAAGTCTCAAATCATTCCGCGTTAACGCGCAAAACTTTTTCTATATAAACGTGATCAGAAGCCTCAGAAATGTATGAGTCATAGATATCGCATTAAGTGTGATTAAAACAACTGCACCATGGCTCTCTATTCATGCCTCTTCCTTGCCTTTCTCTTCACTTGTTCTCTTTTGGTGTGTGATTGCCTGAAGGTGGACGGGAAGGAGAATAGAAGCTTTTATTCTATTAAAGTTGGTTCTCTTGCACCTTCAACAACCTGCTATTCACCTAAAGGTTAGTTAGTAGTCTTTAAGTTTCTGAAATCTGCACCCTATTATTGTCTAAATGTAGGAATAAAAGGCTGTTGAATAAGGTGAGCGCCGAGGGGTCTTTTCTTTTATTAAAGTTCTCCACAGAATTGTACCATTTTTTCTTCTTTGAAGTGTCAATACTCCAAACACAGTTAGCCTAAGCTGTGGTTTTCTTCTTGGGTCTCTGTACAAAACCATTTTCATTTTGTCAGCATGAAGAATTATAGAAAACAGTTAACGAGTTTGTATTTCCTTCTTCTAAAATAAAGGAAGGAAGGGCTGGACTAATCCCTATGGTTCCATGGAAGCCGAGTAAATTTCACATGACCTCAGTGTTTCGAGCCTCAACTGCCTAGAGCAAAAAGTTCAAACAGCTGGCCTAGGACAACTGAGCTACCCATCCAGGTGGGTTATGTCGGTGTCAGATCCAGTATTGGTCGGGCAAAAATGGGATATGTACACATGGCCAATTTATTACACAAAGCAAACAATCCTATCCATCAATCAGGATCACAGTCGGGCTTTTGATGGGCTATAATAGGTACAAGAAATATCTTATCCAAACACAACTTATGATGGCCTATAGGTGAACGTTTTCACTATATATGAATAGGTCTGTGGCAAGGCAGTTTATCAAGTCCCTAGGTTAGAATAGTCCTGGTGAAAACTAAAATTACAGCCCAAATCCAGCCCAATGTAGATTGGCCCATGACCAGTCTTTCACCAAAGAGAAGAAAGAAAAAAAAAAAAAAAAAATCCGAATGTAACATGTACTGTGAACCTTCTATAAAATACAGACCTAAATGCAGTCCAGATGCTGCCCAATGTGGGATCAGACAAGGAGGTTGTTCCACTAACTCTTTTCTTAATTAATTAAATAGTAAGTTTGAAATAAATGAAGACAAATATACCTTCTATCCTTAAATACTAATAAGGGGAATATTCAAGTGAGGGATTCCCTCATCATAGGATGAGGGACACTCCACTTTTTGCCAAATTTTAAGTACAAAAGTATTTTTGTATTTTTTAGGAAGATTTTTTTTTGTACTTGAAACTTTCTAAAAAGGAAAGTTGTCTCTCACCCTGTGGTGAGGGAATCCCTCACTTGGATATTACCCTACTAATAAATGAAAGTCCAACGTAATTGTATACAGTTAGGTCCCAAGGTCTCTTAGATGATGGACAAGACAATGACTATTACTGGACAACTACAATGTACGACACCAGGTCTAGCTCTAAACTTGTGAACCGGCACTGTCAATGGGCCCTGGTTTCTTTTTAAAGTTTAGCTTTATTTCTGCCTGGGCTTGGGCCATTGATGGATGTCAAGAAAGCTATATACCATTTGGATTAAAAACTATGGACTTTGATTGTACACGAGCTATTATTCTCTTAAGCTCCGTTTTAATGGGAAAATGTATTCAACATTTTTTTTTTTTAAAGAGCGAAAAAAGACACTCAAAGTTGATCTTCTACACACTGCTACTCTCTATATTTACCATGGTTACTCTCTAGACACCCTGTATTTTCTAAAATATCATAACCTCTACTCTCTCAACTTCTCTCTACACTCACTCTCTTTCTCTCTCCATCTCCCTCATAGCCTTTGCTTGCCTTCTGCCGCCGCCCGTGCCTGCTTTCTCGGTCTCTCTCTCCTCTCTATCTCCCTCCTCTGCCTCCCTCTGTCCCTCTCCTTGCCCGCCGCCCGCTCTCCCCACTCCTACCCTTTCTTTCTCCCTCTCCTTGCCCACCTCCACCCTCTCTCCCTCTTTCTCTCCTCCTCTGTCCCTATCCCTATTTCTATTTTCTTCATGGAATTGGAATACACATGAAATAAATTATTTAAATGGGCTTGGTTGTTCACATGGTATTTAAATACATGGGAAGTAATTAGTAGAAATGAGCTGTTTTTTTTTTTTTTTTTTTTTCACATGGAATTGGAGTACATATGATCATGCAGTTGATTCTTATGAGCTTGTTTGTTTTCATGAAACAAAATAAATGTGATGAAAAATATCTATGTTTTGATAATTTTTGCTCAAACTTGCAAAAAGGTCAAAACTAAAATAAAAAAAAAAAAGAAAATCTGCATAACAAAGAAATATAGAATTACACAAACGTGCTTTAAATCAGAAAATATCCTCGCATTTCCCCCCAGAAATTTATATAAATTTGTGACCATGACCGAGAAATATGTGTTTTCATCAATGTAGGTTTCAATAACTTCGGACTGAGAGTAGTCCATCGGCACGGACCTTGCTCACCTTTTGGAGGGGGGAGGGCTAGCCACCATCAGATCCTCGGCCAAGACCAAGCCCGAGTCAATCTGATCCATTCACGCATCTCCAAAATCAACCCAAAAGCTCCAACGTCAGTCCGCCTCCCTCCCTGCCAATTTGGGCATCCCCTTTAGCACCAGCAACTACATCGTGACCGTCGGATTCGGCACACCCAAGAAAGATATGACCGTCGCTTTCGACACAGGCAGCGACCTCACCTGGATCCAATGCAAGCCATGTGCCTTCAAATGCTACAACCAAACGGAACCAATTTTTGACTCATCCCAATCAACTTCCTTTGTCAAAATCTCCTGCAACTCGGCGGAGTGCACTCGACTCAGTTCCGCAACAGGAAACCCGTCCAGCTGCGACTCGGCCGCCTGCAAGTACTCCATCGAATATGGGGATGGGTCAACTTCTGCCGGCATATTTGGGCAGGAGACGCTAACATTGACATCCACCGATGTGATCCGAAATTTCCGGTTCGGGTGTGGTCAGAACAATGATGGCCTCTTTGGCGAGACAGCCGGGTTGCTTGGACTCGGTCGTGACTCAGTCTCTATTGTATCTCAAACAGCTAGGAAATATAGTCAAGTCTTTTCTTATTGTCTTCCTTCATCATCTAGCTCAGAGGGGTATCTAAATTTTGGGACCAAAGCCATCCGTCCCAGAGTTAATTTCACATCGCTGGTATCCAATCCAAATGCACCGTCCTTTTATTTTCTTGAAATGATCGGCATTAGCGTCGGGGGCATTGATATAGGGATCCCCCCGTCGACTTTTTCATCTCCGGGCACCATAATTGACTCTGGCACCGTCATCACCCGCCTTCAGCCGGACGCCTACTCGGCGCTCAAGTCGGCTTTTCAAAAGGGGATGTCAAATTACACCATGGCTCGGCGTATGAGTTGTTTGACACTTGCTATAACTTCACCGGAGTGGACACAGTGTCAGTGCCGACGATAAAATTACGGTTCAAGGGAGGAGTCGACGTCGATGTGGGCATTTACGGGACCTTTTATGTGGTGAGCCAATCGCAGTTCTGCCTCGCATTCGCCGGAAACAAAAAAACCTAGGAAGCATCGGCATAATCGGAAACAGGCAGCAGCGGACCGTCAATGTTGTATACGATGTCGCCCATGGGAGAATTGGGTTCGGCGCCGATGGGTGTAGCTGATGGTAGTATTTGGCATATCTAATTGAAAACTCTCCGAGTTGACTCATGACTCTCCCAAGTCATCTCTTTTTGACAAAGGACTGAGTCAGAAATAGGGAAGACTCGGCCGAGTCATCTCATGTTAATGAGTTTCTTGCATTTGGAACTATTTCATAGGCATATCTAATTTTAAATAATTATGGTTTATTCGTAAGTAATTTTATGCATGAGGTTGGAGTCAACAATTTAAATGTAATTTGATACTTATATTTCATCTTTTACATCGATATTTGGACAACAAATCATGTAATGTGCAATGTTTTTTCTTTTATTTTCCTTATTGTAGTAATTTTCTTGCACATATAGATATATTAATTTGAATTGATTATCATGAATCCATCTAAATAGATATATGTTTATATTTTATGTGCAATGGATTCATTTTGAAATATCCTTAAAATAACTTTAAAAAAAAAAAAAAAAAAAATAACTCTCCCAAGTCTCCTCATTGACTCTATCTGAGTTGATTTTCTTGCATTGTATGAGTTGAGTCCGAGTCACAAGTTTTTCAACCTTAATATGGCCGTTACTGGGGGTGGAACTAGTTGCCATAGTCCCCCCCATAGTTTTAAAATCCCCTATGTTTAGACCATGTGGACCCTCCATTTTGCGTGGATGGCTCCCCCCACCAAGTGGCGAATCTGATTATATGAGTCTTTGACTCCAAAAGTAGTGTACACAATCATAATTGATTTGTGAGAAAAAAGGAATAAAGTGAAGGAAAAGAAAGGAAAGGAAAGGAAAGAGAGAGGAGTTAAAGGAGAACAAATCTGCTAATATTATTGAGTGATTTATTACAGAAATGGGGATGTTATGCCCAAATCATCTACTCAATATCTAGGATACCCTTATCTAACGATTTTGTAGAAGAAACTTGAATATTAGAGGTCGTTAACATGTTTGTTGAAGACACATGGGAAGACAACCCGCTCAATGGGAAACAAGCCCACACACGTGCAATGGTGGACCTGGGATTTTCATTTGGGTGGTGCGGGCAATGGTCAAGTTAAAAAAAACTAAATAATAAAATATAAAATTTAGGATGTTATTTAAGAAATTTCTTGAACCTCGTGGGTGCGGTCGCACCCGCATGGCTACATGTAGGTCTGCCCCTACACATGTCGGAAGGAAACTGACACACATGAGAAGATGTGGTATAGGTAGGGTTTGAACCCTGAGCAGCCAGGTGAAAATCTCACTCTTTACCACTCGGTAAAGAGCCATTCTCAATTATTTACACTTGGTAAATATAATCGTACATAGTACAATACTGTTCTTTTCAACCATTGAAGCTCACATATAAAATATAAACCACTCAAAATTACTTTCTCATCGTGTTCTTTTATTGCATGAGTTTTTAATCCAATTAGAGTTATATCCACCATGGATTAAAAAATTGTTACTTTCTTCTGTTTTGGTTATTATTATACCTATCTCAAAATAAATTAGATGGGACCAAAACCTTTTAAGATGATAAAAACTAGTAAGACCATGTTTATGAATAGTTTAGATTTTAAACATCACTCTCTTTCATTGATTTATATCAATGAGCATACTTTGTTAAGAGTCTAAAAAAAATCCCAAATATTATTTTGAGATTTTGGTGCAAACTGTGACCATTCCAGTCTCATTTATCATTTGTCCTTTCTTAATAAAGCAAAAGGGTATAAAAAAAAAATAGGTGTAAATTCATTAGGGTTTTTACTTTATGATTTGTTTAAGGGGGGTTCGGCGACGGGTCCCTAAACATTTCACTTTATTGCCTTAGGTCCACAATCTTTTCTTATAGTGTGATAGGTCCTTTTTCCAAATTTGAAAACCTAAAATGTCTAATTTACCCTTTCTTCAAATCATATCCCATGATTAGTGGGATAAGCCATTAATAATGGTCAACTACCATTAAATTAGTCACGATGAATAAAATTTCATTAATGAGATTTTCAAATCAATTTCAAAAAAACACAAATAAGTTTCAAAAAAAAGAAAATAAATTTCAAACAAATTTCTTTCAATGAAATAAATTAAAAAAAAACGCAAATAAAATTCAAAAGAGCGCAAATAAATTTCAAAAAATGAAATGAATTTAAAAAGCTCAAATAAATTTCCAAAGAAAGCAAATAAATTTCAAAAAGTGAAATAAAATTCAAAAAATACAATAAATTCAAAAAAAAAAGCAATAAACTTCAAAAGAACGTAGATAAATTTAACAAGACACAAATAAATTTCAAAAAATATAAATAAATCTCAAAAGATGAAAATCAATTTCAAAAGATCCAAATAATTTTCGAAAGATCAAAATAAATTTCAAAAAAATATAAATAAATTTCAAATGGCTCAAATAAATTTCAAAAGAAGTAAATAAAACTAAAAAACAAAAATAAATTTAAAAAAACGCATATACATTTGTCAAAACTAAGATAACCCAATTTTCCAATTTAGCGAACAATGTGGCAAATTAAAAACTCAAGTCTTTTTTGTCAAAAACTCCATTAAATTTATTTCAAAAAATACAAATCAATTTGAAAAGACACAAATAAAATTAAAAAACACAAATAAATCTGCCAAAAACTTATATAGATTTGTTTATAACTCAGATAGATTTGTTCCAGAACTCAGATAAATAGCCAAAAACTCGGATAAATTTGTCCAGAACTCAGATAAATTTCAAAAAACGCAAAAAATTTCATAAGAACAGAGAGAAATTGACGCAAATAAATTTCAAAATATCCAAATAAATTTTAAAAAATGTAAATAAATTTCAAGAGATGCAAATAAATTTCAAAAGATGTGAATAAATTTGCCAAAAAACTTTGTTAAATCTGTAAAAAACAAATAAAGAACTCAGCTAAATTTGTGTAGAACTCATATAAATTTATTTCAGAACTCAGATAAATTTGTGCAAAACTCAAAAGAAGTTGAAAAAATACTCAAAACTCCAACAAAATTGATAAAAACTTAGATAAATTTGACAAATCAGTGGAGGACGGAGGAGATTAGATCAATGGAGTACGGAAGAGATCAGATCAGATCTTGAAAAGGCTGCATCACAGATCTACTGCTGATTGTGAGATCGGTTGGACACATGCAAGTCGAGAAGAGGGGTCTCATTCTGGGTCGGCTCAGACCTAACCCGAACTTGACACTGGCTTGGGACTGGCCCAATTGCTCTTCTGCTTCCTTCTGCTTCTGCAACAGAGACAACCGCCCTTACTACTTCTTCTCTCTTCTCTTCTACATTTTGTTGTTGCTACTCCATTGATCTCACAGCAATTGCAACAGGAATTGTAAGGCCGCCCTACTGCTTTTCTTCTCGAATGGAGGTGGCCGCCTGAACTGCTGTCCAGCGACGTGCAAATCAATCCCGCCCAAGTCTTCCATTTTCGGTTCCGGTAGCGAACGACAAGGGATCCAGAGCGATGAGGAATCTGCAATTGCAGGATCTGGATTTGTTTCCTCATTGATCAGGTTCCGAGATAGAACCTGAAACGCCCATGTTGCCCTTTGATTTATAGATCTCAGAAGAAGGAGAATCTGCTGCTGCTGCCTTTCAAACTCGGAGACGGATCGTTTAGTAAGAGGAGAAAGAAAAGAAGAAGACTGATAATTCCTGGCCGTCGGATCTGCGTCTGGCTTCGGATTGGAGAAGAGGACGCGAGATCGGGTGGTGCAGTCGTGTAATAGGCGGTAGTTCCCAGGGCAGATTCAGACGGAGGCGGCAAAGCTATATGCGACATAGCCGGAGAAAGGGAAGGTGATTCTGATCGTCATAACTACTAGTTTGAAAATATGAAGGAAGATTCGATGCAGTGCGGTTTTGGAGATGGACGGTTTCGTCTTAGGGACGTCCCGGAGATGGATGCCTCGTCTTCTTCCTTGTCACCGTCCAATCTGCAACCTGATCTTGCAATTCCAGCAGTAGACACCCGGTTGTCTTCTTCAGTCAGATCTCTGGAAAACGTTGCCCCAGAAGAAGAGGGATAATGCAAAATGAAAAAGAGAGATAATCCAAAATTTGAAATTTGAAATTTTAAAATTTTATGCCTAAAATGGTTGAAAGGGTAAATCAGTCATGAAAATTGTATCCAGGGACCTCTCGTCGAAATATGTCCAGCTGCATGGACTACAGGCCTTAGAGGAAAAGTTAATGGACTGGAGGCCTTAGAAGTACTCTATGAGCGACCTTTCACTAATTATCTCTTTGTTTAAATAAGAGTCATGCAAATATGCAATATGCACTATAAGTATGCAAAGATTATAAATTGGGGACTCTAAGAAAATTTTTTTGAGGGTTCTTAGTGGAGCCTAGTTGTGAAGATTGAAAATGCTTAACGCCACCCTTTTCTTAGAAGCCCTCCCAAAGTTTCAATCCAACAAAAGATGGCACACCATCAAATTGATTAACAAAACTCAAAAAATTGACACTTAATTCGTTCACAGATTTTTGTAAGTGACCAATCTAATGGCGGGACAAAGTCCTATTTGAATGAGATTTTGTAAGAATTTGGGCTGTTTTGAAATGTCCTAAACTTTTTGATGAGTCCTGAAAAGCACATATTTTCACACACATTTTGGCCATTTTAAGGGCTTATTGATATTAAAGAGCTTTATTTAGTGTCAAATCATGTTTTTATGCATTTAGGGTCCATTGTAGTGCATTCATGCATAATTTGCTATGAAATACACTTTTTGCATAAATCATGAAACCTGCCATTTTGGAGATTTATTTTTGGAAAGTCGGTTATTTTGGGTGCATCAAGTACTCTCCCATGCATCGTCCATTTAAATTTCCTTGCATAGAATTATTCTTGAATCCATTTGTTTTAGTTTGTGTAGGAGAAATCATGAATGAGACCCACAGTGGTGAAATTTGAGAGAGATCAAGGGTAGGACATCTTTCATGATGGATTCTCATATCTTGGTATTTTTTGAGTGTTTTAAAAGTCAACAATGGAAAGCTAGATTTGTGACTTCAAGATCAATAAAGGAAACTTTATGTTTGGTAAGATCTAATTCTTACTAGGTTTGAAAAAGTCAAAAATCAAGAAAGAAATTCAAGAAAGTAAAGTGTGCTTGGAGAGTTGACTAGTCAATCAAAAAATCTTCGAAGCAACCCAAAGATGGAAGGGGAGTCAAGAAACAAGGAAAGAAAGATCCCAAGATCCATTTGGACGTCCACATGGACCCCACACACCCCTATTGCACAATTAACATAGAAGCTTCTATATGTGTACAATTATTTTTGAATTTTTCATGTGCAGCAAGATGAAAATGGTCATAACTGAATCCTACAGTCGGATTGGTGCAATCCATACACCGTTGGAAAGCTCTTTTCGAGTAGATATCTTTAAAACCCAAGATTATGTCAATCGGAGATAAAATGAGGAAGATATGACATCTGGAAGTCGGTGCTATAATTTTTACTCAGGATTGCAATTTTGCACAATGGAAAGCACCAAAAATCTCACTCACCTTGCTATTTCTTTAAAGACTTATTGGCCAAGGAATGGACTTTCCAGCAAATAAGATTGCGTGCCACAAACTTGGAACAAAGAAGGAAAGAAAGAGAGTAAAAATCTATAAATTGAAGGCATAAGCATCCCTCTCCTCTCTTGGGAAGAGAGCAGCTCTCTCTAGAATTACTACTACACTCCATCCTCTTCCTCTCTCTTTCTCTCCATTGAAGTCCTAAAGGATATTTGGCTGTAAATCACACTACACCCTTGGGTTTTTCATCTAGAAAAGTCTTCTCATCCTAATATGTAATTGTCACTGTTTATTTTTTTACTTTTTTATTTATTTTTATCTTATGTAAGACTTTTCACGTTAGTATAATTTTTTCTTAATCTTTTCAATTTTCCTTTCTTGTGCTTGGGTGATTGGTGCTTGTTTTATGCTTCTTTTATTGTCGGTGTTTGGATTGACGACCCAAAGGCCCTAAGAGTATGATTCAAATTATGACTCCGCTTAGAAAAGAATTTTGAAAGAAAAGAATACACTTTCACACATTTAAATTTATATTCTTCCAGACATTTAAGTTTTTGTTAAAACCACACATTACTTTTCTTCTTTTTCACCACACATTTAAATTTCTTGAACTTTTGCTTATTGTCTTTATTTTTTTGATCAATTCAATTTTTTGTCTATTTTTGCAAAGTTTATGGTTGGAATTTGTTAGCATTGCATGCATATTCATATTGGTGGAGTTTTAGATATGTTTGAGTTATTGGTTATTATAGTATTCAAAACTGAATTTAAATTTGGAATCAGAGTTGTGACTTCTAAAGATAACAAAAATCAGAATCTTGGCCAAATATTTTTTGGAAGTTCGGATCCCAAAATAAAGATCAGAGTTTTGCACATTGTTGCAGAAATTTTAGGACAGATTCTGAGTGAAAAGTTTGCGATTCGAGTCCTGATGAAAACACCTTTTCTTTTTTTGTGAAACTTGGCAAAATTAAAGTTTGATCAGTGTACTTTCAAACTACAGAATTTTAAGAAAAAATAATTTTGGATAGATGGTGAGCCAGTAGCTCAAACATGGCTGGTAGGACCCACCTGTATGCAGAATCTCTGCAGAATTTCTGTTTTTAAGTCATGTTCATTCACTCATATCTCATTCGTTTTAAATAGGTTTTCACTTCCATTTTTTTTTATTTGATTCATGAATCATTATAGTTTACATTCCAGCTATTAAACTCAGTTTTAGGTTGCATTAGATTAGGAAAAAATCATGCATAAAAACAGCACAGCGTACTGGTTTAACAGATTTAGAATTGTTTTTAGCATAGCATAGCACGCATTGCATTACTAACTTTACTAACTTTCTAACTTTAGTATAGTTTCTAATTTATTTTAGTTTTATTAATTTTCTATTTTTGGAAGTTCTAACTGCTAGGGATTTTGTATATTGCAATTTGACGGATGCATTATCATTTTAGCATCATTTGAATTTTCACACATGCATTATTTTTGAAATGCTTGAAATCTTGATTTTCTCATGCATTATTTTTATGATTTTTAGAAATAATGATTCATGCATGTTTTCGATTTAAAACTTGGATGCATTAAGTTTTGAAAAGAAGATTTTCGAATCAAGCTTGCTTATGGTTTTAAAAGTTTCAAATCATCTTAGGAAGTTTAGGTTTTATGTTTTTAAAAACTATTAGATTGAATTAAAACATGTTTCCAGGCTTGATTCCATGGCCCAAAGTTCCCCCACAAGAAAAATACTTTGAAAATTCAATTTTTGGGAAAAAGGGTGCCTAGACCCAGTTGACCCGCAGTGTGGTAGGTCGACCGACCTAAGAGGATTCAGTCGACCGAGCACACTGCAGGTCGACCGGTAAAAAAGCCGTTGGGCTTCTTTTTCAAACGGTCGGACTTTTGACCGTTAAAGCCCAGGTCGACCGGGCCTTTTACCAAGTCGACCGGGGACTCACAAAGACCCACTTTTTGGGTATAAATAGTAGTTCATTCCTTTTGAAAAATTAGAGGAACTAAGAGGCCCTCCTTGAGATGTTTTGAGGCCAATTAAAGGGGAATGAGCTAAGGGATGATAGGGGTCATTCGGAAAGCTAACGCTTGGTTCCATTGAGTTAAATCACTAAGTAAGCTTTACTTTTTCTTAATCATATGTTTTCATGCTTTGATTTAATTATTGGGAAATCTTTTCTAGCATAATAAACTATGATTTGTTATGTCCTTAACATGTATATGTTTTTGAATTAATTTATTGTTTTGGATGCATCACCTTGATTCAAACCAAGTAGTACTCAAATTGGTATATCTAAGTAAATCATGTTTTTAAAAATATATTTGAAATTATATGTAACATGATTCCTATACTTGGTTGAATATTTAGTTGTTGTTTTTCATCATAAGAAAATCACTCTCAAATCTATCTTATATTTTGTGTTCAACAACTTCCACTACAACAATCTACACTTTTGTCGGCGCTAAATATGTGCAGGTAAAGGTCCAGAAAAACGCCGGGAAAAACTATTACTGGTGATTTCTCTTTGCGTCGGCAACCCGTGGGCCTGTCAATGGGACGGGCCTGGCCTGGGCTTAGGTTGTCCAATCCCGTCCAAAAATAGGACGGGCCTGCCAGGTGTTGTCCAATCCCTGCCCTAAATTTGAACGGGCATACATCAAATCCCATCCCGTACGGGCCCAGGCTGGGACAGGGCCGGGCCTGGGCTTAGCTCGATCCTAGAAAGAAGCAAAACATTCTCTAATTATTCTTGCTGTCACCAGACACCCGGTGTGAACCGGACTTTAAACCCTCCTCATTTTTTTCGGGCTTGGGACTGGCAATGCAATGCAACAAGCAACATGGTGGACTTAAAAACTTTCTTTTCTTTTTACCGGTGACAGTAGAAATCAGAAAATCAATAGAAATGAATGACTATCCTATAGGCTATATGGGTCAAGAAATGAATGAGTATAATATATGAGTCAAGTTAAAGTAATGTAGGATCAGTTAAAAACTTCTTTTGTTTTTGTTACGGTGAATGTAGAAAATAAAAAAAAATCAATAAAATGAATGAGAATGAGTATCCTATTTTCCTATATGGGTCAAGTAATTTAAAAAAGAAAAGAACAGAAATGTATTGTCCAAACCCAGCCCACTGGGCTCAAATTTTTTTAAAAGCCCTGTATTTTAGAGCTTGGGACGGGCCGGGCCTGAACGGGCTGGGCATCCTCTTCCCAGTCCCAGTCCCATTTTGGGCAGGCTTTAAAATGTATTGCCCAAATCCAACCCACTGGGCTTAAATTTCTTTTAAAAGCCCTGTATTTTAGGGCTTGGGATGGGCCGGACCGGGCTTTTTACCCATTTCATCCCGTGCCATTGACAGGCCTAGCAACCCGCCAAGAAAAAGTACGCTAGTAATATCCATTGCTGGCGAAAAATAAGGTAGCGCCAGGAAAAAGTATATATTGCCGGCATTATATTTCGCCGGTAAAGGAGGTTTTATTCGCCGGGCAAAGATGTTTTATTTTTTCAATAATAAATTTTAGAAAAACTTTTTCCGGCTTTTTTTTTGGGCCGGGAAAAAGGTGTTTATTTTTCAATAATAAATTGAGAGAGAACTTTTTCGGCCCAAAAAAATTTTGTGGTCTTCATCCTAATGAGCTCGAGTCCTATGGTCTCGTTTCTACTTTATTTTAATTAATGTTTAGGTTTCTATGTAAGAGGTGGTTAAACCTACTTGGGCAAGGATCTGGTGATGAAATCCAGTCCTTATCTTATTGGGGTCAATTGCTCTCAACTAAGTGTGTGGGGTCCAGTTAAATGGTGTGTCATTCAAGCATTCACAATCTGCAAAAATTTAAATCACCCAAGCCCCACTTGCAAGTAAAAGATTCGTGGGGTAAAGTTTAGAAAGTCTTGCAGCAGGCCCACGCCTCTTTTTTTTTTTTTTTTTGGCAAATTTTGCAATTCTGAGAGCAATTTATTTTTAGCAAATCTGAGAGCAATTTGTTTGCTTAGAGCAAATCCACACAGTTTCCTGTTTTTGTGCAAAGCTCCTCTTACGAAGGTAACCTATTCAAAAGAAACTCTTATTAGTAAATCCTAAGTTAACAAATCAACTCAAAATTCTATCTTATCCTAATTTTTAAAAGAAAAGGATAAGAAAATTCAAAAGACACCAAGTTAAAAAAAACTCTATCCAAAGTGGATTCTAAGTTATTGAAACAAATCAAAACTCTATCCCCAGCAACGGCGCCAAAAACTTGTTGTGAATTTAAATTCAATCTTTTAATATTGCAGTGGCAAAAACAGATCGAATCCCACAAGGAGCACTACTAAGTTAAAATTCAAAATCTGATTTTTTATTATTAAAGATTAATAAGTAATTGAGATCCAAGAAAAGAAACTAGAAAAAAATTCAAAAACACAAACTAATCAAATATATAAAACAGATAAGAGCATCCAAATCCACTAAGCAAGATAATTAATTCATTCATGCAATCATTCTACTATTTGTCCCAAAAAATAACTCAGATCTTAAACAAATCAATGTTTTGGATTCGGAAGATTTGTCTTTTGCAAAAATAAATTTTTTAAGAATAAGGTCACAACCCAAGATCTCCTTCACCTCATAAAAGAATGAAAAATCATAAGCATGACTCATCAAATTCAGCATAAATTATCAAAGGATCTCAGCCTAAGCATAATGTAACAAAATAAGTATAAATCATCAAACTATTTTCATTAGAAAACAAAACAGAGGCTGCCTAAGACATGAAGACAGATCTATTATTCTAATAGAGCATGTATTTTGAAAGAGACAAGAAAGTAATAGAAAAAATCACATAGATTAAATTAAAGATCTACTTAACTTCATCTATATGCTCCAATCCAGAAATCTAGCCAGCCATTGAAAAGAACTCCATAAGTAATTTCATTGATAGCATCTCCTTGTACAATGGTCTCTCAAAATCTCTCTCATCTAAAATTCCTAATTTCTGGAACAGGGCTCTAGAATACCCAAAAATATAACTCTTAAATTCTATTAATTATGGAAAGAAGAGAAATAGGAGAGAGAGAGTTACGGACGTCCAAGGGGAGGGAGTTCTCTCCCGTATGCTACTTTTTTGGTTCCTTTTATTTCTCCGGTTATCTATCAGATACATTTAATCTAGACACATTCTCTGCAAATTTGATTTATCAATAAGGTACGACTCTTATCCTTTTTGAAATTTGAATGAGATGGAAGCTTCTGGAAACCTCTGGGTGGCTTGGCTAATCTTCAGATGAGGTCCCACAAGAGATGTGCAGCAATTGATTATTAACGGTGTGAATTTAATTGCAATCCCGTCTAAAAATAAATATGAAAATCTCTGGGCCCATAACTTTGTCAATATAGCTCTGATTTGCACGCTCTTGGGCTCCACTGATATCGACTCTGAATAAGCTTTCCAACGGTAGGTAAATTTCATCGATTCGACGGTCGGATTGAAAGTTATGGCCATTTGAAGATGAGTTATCTGAGAAAAAACGGGATTAACTTCTAAAAATTGATTTGCAATGGATTCTATCTCTGCACAACTTTCATTTTCGAAAGGACATCAGATGTAGATGATTTAAACTCTTCTTTTTTTTTGTTTCAATCAGAATTGTACTCTTTGAATTATCTATTAATAATTTCAAATTTGCAACTACTACGGACCCTGCCATGTAGGACATTGTATCTGCTTGAATAGTGGGCCCTATGAGAAGTCTTCTACTGTAGTTAGGACTCTTCAACTGACATGATGAGCGAACCCCTCCTTTGATTAATTTGCATATGGCTTATGTGTGGGGTCCACATGGTGAATTCTTCAATTTACTTCAATTCAGCAATGCAGGGCCAGGATGACAATGTGTGCTTGAAAGTGGGGTTCCGTGACAGAGGCCTGCAATTCTCATTTTCTGCACATTCTAATTCAATACATCAAATACTAAAGAGCCCATATTGAAGCGGGACCCATCCGGACAGAGTTCTACTCCAACTAGGACTCTTCGGAGAAAAATTTGTAAAACATTCTAAGTTAATACAGAAAATGTATGAAAAGTATAAAAATTCAGTTCATAGGTAAACAATGCATGAAATGATGAAATTATATGAATAATGATGCAATTCACCTAATTAAATCCATAATTCATCCTAAAATGATACGTAAATGTGCAAATTCATGAACTCAACACTTTTCTTCCTTCAAGATCAAGGATATTCTTCTCGAAAGATCTTCAAGTCCATCTACTTCATCATCATTTCAGTTTTTTTCTACCCTTCTCCTTTTTTTTTACTTTTTTTTTTTTCATTCTTTTTTCTTGGCCGTACGGACCCGATCTATACGGACATGGCCTATGGCCTTGTAGCCCCTCTTCTTTCATTCTTCTTTTTTTTGTTTTTTGAAAATTCCTCCTTTCTCCCTTTTTTTTTTCCTCACCATGATAATGAGGCTATATAAAAACCATTACGCACATGGTTTTTTGTTTTTTTGAATGCATCAAATAAAAGGCTAGGGTTTCTAGGTCAAGCCAACAAGAATCTTAGCATGAACAAAATTTGACTGATTTTGTCCAAGTTGGGGTCGTAATTGGTCAAACTTTGATCAAGGGAGTGAGGCCCCACCTCTTGTTGACCCTCACTTTTAAATTTGAATACTATTTTATAGCCTAAGATACTTATCTATACTAATTAATAGGGGTTAGTAAGGGTAGATATGCATTTTCTAGGTTATAGACCCTTTTGTGTAATTTAGAGAGCTTTTAGAGTGTCTTTTATAGTTTTGAAGTTGGTTAGAGGCCCTAGCTAGATATTAGTATTTACTATAAGGGGGTTTCAACTTGAGAAGCTTCTAGATTCCCACCTAAAGACCAAACTACCCATGACCTAACCCTAATCCCATGTTAACAAAAGGGTATTACTGTACCTAGCCATCATTTCCCTCTTCTTCCTTGTTTTGCCTCCAACACTCTCCCAAGTTCCTCCAAGCCTGCCTCCTCCCTCTCTTTTTTCCTTATAGAACCCTAAGAAGAAGAGACGATCTCAAGCATCTTATTCTACTTGGCTTCTCTCTTGTCTCGGTCTCAGTCGTCCCTCTTCCTAACTAAATCAGGTGAACACCCCTTCTTGTTTCAGTTCTTATGGAATTCCCTTTTTCTCCCTCTAGATCTTGTTCCTTATAGCAATCTCTGGTGGAAAATGGGCATCTAGAGATCTCTTCTAGATCAGAATTTTGGGGCTGATCGTGAGTCTGAGGAGCCTTAGAGCTAGGATTTCCCTCTACCTCTGTTTCTCTTCTCTTAATTGGTCAGGCAAGTACAATATGCTTATTTAGAAAAAATAGAATGATGTTTATTGTCTTTGATGCCTGAGATTTCTATTCAATTGTGTTAGAATTGTTAGCCTACCTTTGAGCATGTTTTCATGGACGTTTGACCATTGATGGATGGGTTGATCATTTGGAAGGCCCATGGATGGTTGGTTGAATGCTTATTGGAGTGTTTTTTCATATTCTGGATGTGTATGTGATGATTGGGCGAGATGGGTCGAGTTTCTGGAATACTAAAAGGGAAACCAGAACTCTGCGTTGTAGAGCGTCTGTGTTCTGTCGAGCACGATGCTCCAGGCGACTCAGTGCTTTTCTACCGAGTTCAGCGATATGGCCCGAACTCTGTGCTGGACATCTCAGTGTTCTGCCACGATGCTCAAAAGCCGAGCAGTGTCATAAGCCGAGCTCTGTGTCTTTGCCGAGCTCAGTGCTTTTACAGTGATGCTATGGCGAACACTACGCTGCACACCTCAGTGTTCCTGCCACGATGCTCAAGGCCAAGCTCAGTGATATGGTTGACCTCTGTGCTTGACAACTCAGCGTTCTGCCGAGCACGTTGCTCAAGTCGAGATCAGTGTCAAGGCCGAGCCCAGCATCATGGCCGAGTTCAGTTATATGTCTGAGCTCTGCGCTTGACCAAGCTCAGTGCCTGACCGCGCTCAGAGCCCTGCGCTGTCTGACCCCAGTACTTGGCCAAACTCTATTTTTACCGAGCTCTGTTCTTACCGAGCTCTGTGTGTTTACCGAGCTCTGTACTTTATCTGAGTTCAGTACTTGATCGAGCTCAGCACCTTACCGAGCTGCCTCAGTGTCCTGACCGAGCTCGACGCTTTGCAGAATTGAGCTAGGTGACCGAGCTGAGTATCTTGCTGAGCTCCGTGCTAGGCCGAACTCCGAGCTTGATTCCTAAAACTCCAAAAAACCGACTTCCAACGAGGGAAACTAGGACCTGGGACATCTCCTTAAACCAGGACTTTCAGTGGGCACGGCCAACTACCTAGGCCAAGGAGTTTTGCCGAGCTCACGAGAATTTCTGAACAACCAGGCATTGCTTGCAGGAGAGAGACTTCACTGATCCCAGTGTGCCGAGCTGATTACCAGGCCAGGGAGTCATCTGAGCACACTGTGTACAGCGACACTTCCAAATTCTAATTTCTACTGTTGTGATTCATGTGTGGGGCTCATTGACCATCCAAATAGACTTCCATCACTGTGCCCAGCCCGAGTCAATGGTGTGTGTCTCAACCTTGACTCGTGGGGTCAGTAATCAAGGTCCAGGTTATGGAATCTAAAGATGATTCGACCCTTATTTGTTACTAATGATGCTCGTAACTTTTGAAGCACCGAACACAATATTTATTAGCATCAGAGGTATCATTTAAGGATCAAATTACCTAGGATTGACCTGAACCAGATAGTGGACCAATTACCTAGGTTGGATTGTTGATATTTCCCCATTGAATCTTGTATTTGGAGATTATCTCTCTCATCATATTACTGTCACTCTATTGTCTTTATTTATTGTTTATATACCAGTTAATGAACTGAATAAATGGAAGACTTGAACCTAGGACTACTTAGAGGTGACCGGTGATGTAAATGGGTGAACATTGACCCGTGTCTGTGGCTAGGCGGCCCTTTTTATGGCCTATGTATGGTTGTATAAAACCTAGATTGGGAGAGGCTGATTGTATAGGGTTGTTTAACATTGGAAATGGACTTGTTACCGTTTTTGCACTGTCTTAGACCAGATCATGTACTTTGATGGGCCTGAGTATGTATCCAACGAGTGGGCTTGGATCTGGATTGTGATCCATGGTAATGAATTAATACTTGGACCTCTTAGAGACTTTGTTAGGACCTTGTTTCACGCAAGGTAAAGCCTAGACAGACACAGGCCTTCATTGTTTCTTGGGTCGGCATAGACATTCACTCAGTTGTTTTAAGCTCAGCCTTTGGACTGATCATCACTGGTAGGAGCTATTTATGAGTGTTGAGTGAGCTATCATGATGAACTATGTTTTTAGACGGACGGCGTGATGCCGGGTCCGGTCTGCCCGAGTGATGAGTGTTGTGAGACTGATGAGTGTGATTGCGGGGCTCGTCATTCCCCCAACTTTAGTGAGATTCCCCGCCGCAACTGTGTTCAGTATGGGAGGGCCGCGGCATAATATCCCGCGGTATCCAACTCGTGTGAATGTGCCATATTTTTTTAGATTAGATATTATGTTTATCCTGATTCTCGATGCTTATCCTGCTCAACTGCCTAGATTCTGTATCTTAATATTCTTTTTTTATCTATATGCTTGTCTTTACTCTTTTGATACATTTATCCTATGTTACTTGCATACTATGACTTGCTAGATCTTTAGATCTGACCATTCTTGGTGCTTAGGTTTCGACCGCCGATTACGAGGACGGCACGCTTGCGCTAGATGAGGTACTTGTAGCAGGAGACTACGGGTGGGGTCCAGCCGACCAAGAGGTCCGAGCTGGTAGTTGGAGAGGCGGGCACTTGGGGTGTGAGAGAATCTGATGTTATTTTGGGATTTTGAGTGATTTTTGTAGTGAGATTGGTAGTAGTCATAAATCTGTAATAAACCTTTACTTTTTACAACTTTAATACTTTTGGTGGGATTTTCAGCTATGCTATATTTGACTTATATATGATACCCTATTATTGCTTCCGCTATATTCACATGCTTCCGCATTATTAACTGTTGATCTTATATCGTTTTAAAAAGTTTTTAATTGGACCTCACTGCGGACCTACGATCTTGGGAAGTTTTCGGATTTTCGGGAAAGTAGCGCGCCAATTCGGGTATCTTGACGATCTTTTCGTTATCCGAAATTGGGGCGTTATAGTTTTGGTATCAGAGAGTGTAAGTCTCTAGGATATAAAACACACTAGAAACTTTAGGACGTAGTGAGGATTTCAACGTTGGGATGCGTGCGAGGACGATGGATTGGGTAGAACCAGTGTAGACCTAAGTGTTAAGCTCGAATTGACATAGTTCATTTCTTTTTAACAGATGTCAGGAGGTGATCCACCGCCAGCAGTCCCTGTAGTCGGCGAGCAGCCCGACTACGAGCGCCGCTTCCAGCAGTTCCTCCAGGCCTTCCTGTTATCACAGGAGGCTCAGGCTGCCGCTCACCAGCAGCAAGCGGAAGATTTTGCACAGTTTTTCAGATGCAAGTCCCTGGACGTCAATGAGCGAGTGGCTCAGCCGGTTTCCAATGGAGGCACCTGTCTGGGAGGGCAGACCCAAACGTCATCTTTGAGAAGTTTCTCAAGAGAGGACCGCCGGAATTCACTAGCACGGAGGACCCCATGGTTGCAGATTGACTGGATTGTCCGTATGGAGAAGATTTTCAGAGTCTTCGAGTGTTCTGGTCGCCAAAAGGTGCAGTTGGCAGCGTATATGTTTTCGTGGCGTGGCTGAGACTAGTGGAGGACCATGCAGCGACCTTACAAGGCGATAGAGATGAGGTGGCTTGGACTGCCTTCAAGACAGATTTCCTCAGGAAGTTTATTCCAGCTCATGTCCCTCAGGGACTTCCAGACTCTTTTTCAGGGCAGTATGACTGTCTATCAGTACAAGCTCCGTTTCACTCAGCTGTCCCGCTTCGCAGAGGCACTGCTTACGTCCGAGGCCGAGAGGATCTAACGGTTTGTCGACGGACTGAGGAAGGAGATCCAGCTGAGTTTGTCTTGCATCGAGCTACCTACCTACGAGGAGGCCTTGAGGAGAGCTTACTAGGCAGAGGAGTGTCTTCAGCGGTTGGAGGCCACTCATCAGCAGAAACGATTTCGGACCGCCTTGATCAGACAGTAGCCCATGATCCCGCAACGACAGCCGTTCCGGAGGCAGAGGCCAGCAGGCCAGGTGGGGTAGTATCATCTACAGCAGCAACAGCACCGCGGTCCTAGAGTATGCTTCGACTGCGGTGAGCAGGGGCACATATCTAGGTACTGCCCACTCCGCGAGCAGCAGCCCTCGATGCTTCAACTTCCAGCACCTCCGAGAGTTCCAGCTCCAGCTCCAGCGGCTCAGCCAGTGCGTCAGGTTGCACTAGCACCCCAGCCACCACAGCAGCATCCGTATCATGCCCCACAACAGGCACGCGCGCCCCAGCAACCTAGAGGTCAGCACTACCATCGAGGACGTCATTAGAGGCATCATGGCCAGCAGCGCCAGCGGCAGAGACCCAGGCTGCAGGGCGGGCATTTGCACTTACGCATGAGGAGGCTGAGGCTGCATGCAACGTAGTCGAAGGTACCCTTTCTATTTGTGATCATCTTGCTAGAGTATTATTTTGACCCAGGTGCGACACATTCGTATGTGTCCTCTTCTTTTGCTTTAGTCCTTGGTGGGGTAGGAGAGGAGTTATCTTGTACGCTAGTTGTATCTACACCCGTGGGCAAGAGGGTAGTGTGTCAGACTTACCACCCCAGATGCCGAGTGCAGATCGGGGAGTACATTTTGTTTGCAGATTTGATCGTGTTACCCATGCATGACTTCGACGTCATCTTGGGGATGGATTGGTTGGCCAGATATCGAGCAGTGATGAATTGCTTCGAGAAAACAGTCAGGCTCACTATCGACGGTTCGGATGACACGATCGAGTTCGTGGGTGAGAGGAGATCGCCCAGTACCAGATTGATATCAGCACTGAAGGCAGAGAGATTAGTGAGATCAGGTTGCGAAGGCTACATCGCATTCATCTCTGAGGACAAGCAGTCCAAGAGTGTGGGAGGAGATTCCCAGTAGTTTATGAGTTTCCAGACGTGTTTCCCGATAAGATCCCAGGATTACCACCAATCAGAGAGATAGACTTCACCATTGAGCTTGCACCAGGCACCGCACCAATTTCCAAGGCTTCTTATCGCATGGTTCCAGCAGAACTGCGAGAGTTGAAGACCCAATTGGAGGAGTTGCTAGACAAAGGCTTCATCAGACCGAGCATGTCGCCGTGGGAAGCGCCAGTGCTTTTCGTGAAGAAGAAGGACGGATCGATGAGGATGTATATCGACTACAGACAGCTGAACCAGGCAACCGTGAAGAACAAGTACCCTCTTCCTCGGATCGACGAGCTATTCGACCAGCTTCAGGGTGCTCAGTACTTCTCGAAGATAGATTTGAGATCGGGATATCATCAACTGCGAGTCAGAGACCAGGATGTGCAGAAGACAGCGTTCCGTACACGCTATGGTCATTACGAGTTCCTCGTGATGCCATTCGGGTTGACGAATGCGCCAGCAGTGTTCATGGCCTTGATAAACAAGATCTTCGCTCCTTACCTCGATAGCTTCATCGTTGTGTTCATCGACGACGTGTTAGTCTACTCAAAGTCCAGAGAGGAGCACGAGCAGCATTTGAGGACATCTCTACAGTTGTTACGGGACAACCAGTTGTACGCGAAGCTCAGCAAATGCAAGTTCTGGTTAGAGCAAGTGGTTTTCCTCGGACACATCATTTCCAGAAATGGCCTAGCAGTAGATCCAGCGAAGATAGGGGCAATAGTGAACTGGGAGAGACCGAAGAATGTTACAGAGATTCGGAGTTTCCTTGGCTTAGCAGGCTACTACCGCAGGTTCGTCAAGAACTTCTCCACCATTTCAGCACCATTGACCAAGCTGACAAGGAAAGATGTACCGTTCGTGTGGTCAGATGCTTGCGAGAACAGCTTCCAAGAGTTGAAAGAGAGATTGACGACAGTACCAATCTTATCTTTACCTTCCGGGAGTGGTGGATTCGTTGTCTTCACCGACGCTTCGGGCACCGGTCTTGGTTGTGTCTTGATGCAAGAAGGGAAAGTCATTGCCTATGGATCACGCCAGCTGAAGAAGCATGAGAAGAAATATGCTACGCATGACTTGGAGCTAGCAGCAGTCGTCTTTGCATTGAAGATGTGGCGGCACTACCTTTATGGAGAGCAGTTCGAAGTCCACTCAGATCATCGCAGCTTGCAGTACCTGTTCACTCAGAGCAATCTCGACAATCGGCAGAGGAGATGGATGGAGTACATCAAGGATTACGACTTCCCTATCAAATACCATCCAGGTAAGGCGAACGTCGTCGCAGACGCTTTGAGCAGGAAGACCGCCTTCATCAGCTTTCTAGCAGCAGAGGGTGTGTGGATCGATGTCTTCAGGGACTTAGATGTTCAGTTTCAGCCGCTCGATGGCAGAGTTGTGCTTGATACCATGTCTTCTTGGGAACCAGAGTTGCTTAGTAAGGTCAAGGACAGCCAGCGCAACGATTCCCAGCTTGTCAGAGTGATCGAACAGATTGACCAGAGGCCAGAGTTCAGACTGGTTGGGGGAGTGCTCTACTATCAGGATAGATTGTGCGTGCCAAATATTCAGGAGCTAAAGGATGAGATCCTATCAGATGCGCATCACAACAGATATTCGATTCACCCAGGTAGCACCAAGATGTACCAGAACCTGAGGAGCTACTACTGGTGGAACAACATGAAGAAAGAAATTGCAGGCTACGTTTCCAGATGCTTGACTTGTCAGCAGATAAAAGCCAAACATCAGAAGCCGCCGGGACTACTTCACCAGCTCGACATACCTCAGTGGAAGTGGGAGCACATTACCATGGACTTCATCGCAGGACTTCCAGCTACCAGGAGACGTAGCGATGGTATTTGGGTGATCGTGGACAGACTGACCAAGTCAGCTCACTTCTTGCCAGTGTCGATGGGAGCAGGACTTGATGTTCTTGCTAAGCTGTATGTGGACAGGATTGTCTTTTTGCACGGAGTTCCAGCTTCGATTGTTTCAGACAGAGACCCGTGTTTCACTTCTCACTTTTGGGAGAGTCTACAACAAGCTTTGGGCACCAAGTTGAGCTTCAGCACCGCTTATCATCCTCAGACAGACGGACAGACCGAGCGCACTAACCAGACGCTAGAGGATATGTTGAGAGCTTGTGTCTTGGATTACAAGGAGAACTGGGAAGATTCTCTGCCACTCTGCGAGTTTGCCTACAACAACAGCTATCATTCGAGCATCAAGATGGCACCTTTTGAAGCTCTGTACGGCAGGAGATACAAGACCCCAGTCTGTTGGGAATAAGTTGGCGTCAGGAGTTTCCATGGACCGTCTATCGTCAGCGACACCAGCGAGAAGATCCGGCAGATAGTAGAGAACCTGAAGATCAGCCGTAGTCGACAGAAGAGCTATGCAGACAACAGGCGCAGACCTCTTAAGTTCCAGAAGGGAGACAAGGTGTTCTTAAAGGTTTCCCCAACCAGAGGTACCCTTAGATTTGGCGAGAAGGGTAAGTTAGCGCGGAGATATGTTGGGCCATTCGAGATCAGGTCCAGGATCGGAGATGTCGCCTACAAGCTTCAGTTACTGCCAGAGTTATCAGGAGTGCAAGATGTCTTTCATGTCTCTATGCTGAAGAAGTATGTGGATGATCCTACGCATATCCTTTATCACCAGCCGCTTGATATTCAGCTAGACGCTTCATACGTCGCCAGACCAGTTGCTATCATCGACACCAAAGAGCAAGTGCTCCGAAACCGCACAATTCAGTGGGTGAAAGTTCAGTGGGAGCATCACACTCCAGAAGAGGCTACGTGGGAGTTGCGCGATCAGGTAATGAAGGACTACCCGCATCTCATACCGCAGGTATATTCTTGCTTTGTTCTTACATTTGGGGACCAAATGTTCTAAAGGAGGAGTGATGTGAGGCCCCACCTCTTGTGGACCCTCACTTTTGAATTTGAATACTATTTTATAGCCTAAGATACTTATCTATACTAATTAATAGGGGTTAGTAAAGGTAGATATGTATTTTCCTAAGTTATAGACCCTTTTGTGTAATTTAGAGAGTTTTTAGAGTGTCTTTTATAGTTTTGAGTTGGTTAGAGGCCCTAGCTAGATATTATTATTTACTATAGGGGGGTTTCCACTTGAGAAGTTTCTAAATTCCCACCTAAAGACCAAACTACCCATGATCCTAACCCTAATCCCATGTTAACAAAAGGGTATTACTGTACCTCACCACCCAACTCAACCTATTTATACAATACCTTCCAACACCATGCGTTGGCTACTGTTCCTCTCTCTCATTTCCCTCTTCTTCCATTGTTTGCCTCCAACACTCTCCCAAGTTCCCTCCAAGCCTGCCTCCTCCCTCTCTTTTTCCTTATAGAACCCTAAGAAGAAGAAGACGATCTCAGCAACATCTTATTCTACTTGGGCTTCTCTCTCTGTCTCGGTCTCAGTCGTCCCTCTTCCTAATCGAATCAGGTGAACACCCCCTTCTTGTTCAGTTCTTATGGAATTCCCTTTTTCTCCCTCTAGGTTTTGTTCCTTATAGCAATTCTCTGGTGGAAATGGGTATAAGGGTAGAGATCTCTTCTAGATCAGAATTTTGGGGCTGATCGTGAGTCTGAGGACGCCTTAGAGCTGGGATTTCCCTTTACCGGATTGGGTCTCTGTTTCTCTTCTCTTCCTTCTGCAATTGGTCAAGGCAATTACAATATCCTTATTTAACATACAATGGATGTTTATTGTCTTTGATTCTGAGATTTCCTATTCAATTGATGTTAGAATTGTTAGATCTACCTTTGAGCATGTTTTCATGGATGTTTGACCATTGATGGATGGGTTGATCTCATTTGGAAGATCAATGGACCATGGATTGGTTGGTTGAATGCTTATTGGAGTGTTTTTCATGATTATAATGTGTATGTGGTGATTGGGCGAGATGGGTTGAGTTCTGGAATGTTAAAAAGGGAAACCAGAACTCTGGAATTGCAGAGCGTTTGTGTTCTGTCAAGCACGATGCTCAGGTCGAGCTCAGTGCTTTTACCGAGCTCAGCGATATGGCCGAACTCAACGCTGGACATCTCAGTGTTCTGCCACGATGCTCAAAGACAAGCTCAGTGTCATAAGCCGAGCTCTGTGCTTTTACCGAGCTCAGTGATATGGCCGAACACTGCGTTGGACACCTCAGTGTTCTGCCACGATGCTCAAGGCCAAGCTCAGTGATATGGCTGAGCTCCGTGCTTGACAACTCAGCGTTCTGCCGAGCATGATGCTCAAGGCCGAGCTCAGTGATATGGCTGAGCTTTGCGCTTGACAACTCAGCGTTCTGCCGAGCACGATGCTCAAGGCCGAGCTCAGTGTCAAGGCCAAGCTCAGTGATATGGCTGAGCTCTGCGCTTGACAACTCAGCGTTCTGCCGAGCACGATGCTCAAGCTGAGATCAGTGTCAAGGCCGAGCCCAGCGTCATGGCCGAGTTCAGTTATATGTCTGAGCTCTGCACTTGACCGAGCTCAGTGCCTGACCGCCCTCAGAACCCTGCGCTGTTTGAGCCCAGTACTTGGCCAAACTCTGTTTTACCGAGCTCTGTTCTTTACCGAGCTCTATGTTTTAGGAGCTCTGTACTTTATTTAAGTTCTGTGTTTGATCGAGCTCAGCACCTTACCGAGCTGCCTCAGTATCTGACCGAGCTCGACGCTTTGCCGAATTGAACTAGGTGACCGAGCTGAGTATCTTGCTGAGCTCCGTGCTAGGCCGTACTCCGAGCTTGATTCCTAGAACTCCATAAGATAGACTTCCAACGAGGGAAACTAGGACCTGGGACATCTCCTTAAACCAGGACTTTCAGTGGGCACGGCCAACTACCTAGGCCAAGGGGTTTGCCGAGCTCACAGGAATTTGTGAACAACCAGGCATTGCCTGCAGGAGAGAGACTTCACTGGTCCCAGTGTGCTGAGCTGATTACCAGGCCAGGGAGTCAGCTGAGCACACTGTGTACAGCGACACTTTCTAGATTCTAATTTCTATTGTTGTGATCATGTGTGGGGCCCATTGACCATCCAAATAGACTTCCATCATTGTGCCCAGCCCGAGTCAATGGTGTGGCTCAACCTTGACTCGTGGGGTCCAGAAATTAAGGTCCAGGTTATGGAATCTAAGATGATTCGACCCTTTTGTGTTACAAATGATGCTCGTAACTTTTGAAGCACCGAACACAATATTTATTAGCATCAGAGGTATCATTTAAGGATCAAATTACCTGGGATTGACCTGAACCTGATAGTGGACCAATTACCTAGGTTGGGTTGTTGATATTTCCCCATTGAATCTTGTATTTGGAGATTATCTCTCTCATCATATTACTGTCACTCTATTGTCCTTATTATTGTTTATACCAGTTAATGAACTGAATAAATGGAAGACCTGAACCTAGGACTACTTAGAGGTGACCCGGTGATGTAAATGGGTGAACATTGACCCGTGTCTGTGGCTAGGCGGGCCCTTTTTATGGCCTATGTATGGTTGTATAATACCTAGATTGGAGAGGCTGATTATATAGGGTGTTTAACATTGGAAATGGACTTGTTACCTCGTTTGGACTGTCTTAGACCAGGCCATGTACTTGATGGGCCTGAGTATCAATCCAACGAGTGGGCTTGGATTTGGATTGTGATCCATGGTAATGAATTAATACTTGGACCTCTTAGAGACTTTGTTAGGACCTTGTTCACGTAAGGTAAAGCCTAGACAGACACAGACCTTCATTGTTTCCTTGAGTCGGCATAGACATTCACTCAGTTGTTTTAAGCTCAGCCTTTGGACTGATCATCACTGGTAGGAGCTATTTATGAGTGTTGAGTGAGTTATCATGATGAGCTATGTTTTAGACGGACGGCGTGATGCCGGGTCCGGTCTCCCCGAGTGATGAGAGTGGTGAGACTGATGAGTGTGATTGCGGGGCTCGTCATTCCCCAGCTTTAGTGAGATTCCCCGCCGCAACTGTGTTCAATATGGGAGGGCCGCAGCATAATATCCCGCGGTATCCAACTCGTGTGAATGTGCCATATTGTTTTAGATTAGATATTATGTTTATCCTGATTCTCGATGCTTATCCTGCTCAACTGCCTAGATTCTGTATCTTAATATTCTTTTTATCTATATGCTTGTCTTTACTCTTTTGATACATTTATCTTATGTTACTTGCATACTGTGACTTGCCAAATCTTTAGATCTGACCCATTCTTGGTGCTTAGGTTTCGACCCCGATTACGAGGACGGCGCGCTTGCGCTAGATGAGGTCCCTGTAGCAGGAGACTATGGGTGGGGTCCAGCCGACCAAGAGGTCGAGCTGGTAATTGGAGAGCCAGCACTTGGGGTGTGAGAGATCTGATGTTATTTTTGGATTTTGAGTGATTTTTGTAGTGAGATTGGTAGTAGTCTTAAATCTGTAATAAACCTTTACTTTTTACAACTTTAATACTTTTGGTGGGATTTCAGCTATGCTATATTTGACTTAGATATATGATACCCTATTATTGCTTCCGCTATATTCACATGCTTCCGCATTATTAACTGTTGATCTTATATCGTTTAAAAAGTTTTAAATTGGACCTCACTGCGGACCTACGATATACTTGGAAGTTCTCGGATTTTCCAGCGATATGGCCGATCTCTGAGCTCCGTGCTTGACAACTCAGCGTTCTGCCGAGCATGATGCTCAAGGCCGAGCTCAGTGATATGGCTGAGCTTTGCGCTTGACAACTCAGCGTTCTGCCAAGCACGATGCTCAAGGCCGAACTCAGTGTCAAGGCCAAGCTCAGTGATATGGCTGAGCTCTGCGCTTGACAACTCAGCGTTCTGCCGAGCACGATGCTCAAGCCGAGATCAGTGTCAAGGCCGAGTTCAGTTATATGTCTGAGCTCTGCACTTGACCGAGCTCAGTGCCCGACCGCCCTCAGAACCCTGCGCTGTTTGAGCCCAGTACTTGGCCAAACTCTGTTTTACCGAGCTCTGTTCTTTACCGAGCTCTGTGTTTTAGGAGCTCTGTACTTTATTTAAGTTCTGTGTTTGATCGAGCTCAGCACCTTACCAAGCTGCCTCAGTATCTGACCGAGCTCGACGCTTTGCCGAACTGAGCTAGGTGACCGAGCTGAGTATCTTGCTGAGCTCCGTGCTAGGCCGTACTCCGAGCTTGATTCCTAGAACTCCATAAGATAGACTTCCAACGAGGGAAACTAGGACCTGGGACATCTCCTTAAACCAGGACTTTTCAGTGGGCACGGCCAACTACCTAGGCCAAGGGGTTTGCCGAGCTCACAGGAATTTTTTGAACAACCAGGCATTGCCTGCAGGAGAGAGACTTCACTGGTCCCAGTGTGCTGAGCTGATTACCAGGCCAGGGAGTCAGCTGAGCACACTGTGTACAGCGACACTTTCTAGATTCTAATTTCTATTGTTGTGATCATGTGTGGGGCCCATTGACCATCCAAATAGACTTCCATCATTGTGCCCAGCCCGAGTCAATGGTGTGGCTCAACCTTGACTCGTGGGGTCTAGTAATTAAGGTCCAGGTTATGGAATCTAAGATGATTCGACCCTTATGTGTTACTAATGATGCTCGTAACTTTTGAAGCACCAAACACAATATTTATTAGCATCAGAGGTATCATTTAAGAATCAAATTACCTGGGATTGACCTGAACCTGATAGTGGACCAATTACCTAGGTTGGGTTGTTGATATTTCCCCATTGAATCTTGTATTTGGAGATTATCTCTCTCATCATATTACTGTCACTCTATTGTCCTTATTATTGTTTATACCAGTTAATGAACTGAATAAATGGAAGACCTGAACCTAGGACTACTTAGAGGTGACCCGGTGATGTAAATGGGTGAACATTGACCCGTGTCTGTGGCTAGGCATGTTATATAATACCTAGATTGGAGAGGCCTATGTATGGTTGTATGGTCTATGTATGGTTGTCTTTTTATGGCCTATGTATGGTTGTATAATACCTAGATTGGAGAGGCTGATTATATAGGGTGTTTAACATTGGAAATGGACTTGTTACCTCGTTTGGACTGTCTTAGACCAAGCCATGTACTTGATGGGCCTGAGTATGAATCCAACGAGTGGGCTTGGATTTGGATTGTGATCCATGGTAAATGAATTAATACTTGGACCTCTTAGAGACTTTGTTAGGACCTTGTTCACGCAAGGTAAAGCCTAGACAGACACAGACCTTCATTGTTTCCTTGAGTCGGCATAGACATTCACTCAGTTGTTTTAAGCTCAGCCTTTGGACTGATCATCACTGGTAGGAGCTATTTATGAGTGTTGAGTGAGCTATCATGATGAGCTATGTTTTAGACGGACGGCGTGATGCCGGGTCCGGTCTCCCCGAGTGATGAGAGTGGTGAGACTGATGAGTGTGATTGCGGGGCTCGTCATTCCCCAGCTTTAGTGAGATTCCCCGCCGCAACTGTATCCCGCGGTATCCAACTCGTGTGAATGTGCCATATTGTTTTAGATTAGATATTATGTTTATCCTGATTCTCGATGCTTATCCTGCTCAACTGCCTAGATTCTGTATCTTAATATTCTTTTTATCTATATGCTTGTCTTTACTCTTTTGATACATTTATCTTATGTTACTTGCATACTGTGACTTGCCAAATCTTTAGATCTGACCCATTCTTGGTGCTTAGGTTTCCACCCCGATTACGAGGACGGCGCCCTTGCGCTAGATGAGGTACCTGTAGCAGGAGACTACGGGTGGGGTCCAGCCGACCAAGAGGTCGAGCTGGTAATTGGAGAGCCAGCACTTGGGGTGTGAGAGATCTAATGTTATTTTGGGATTTTGAGTGATTTTTGTAGTGAGATTGGTAGTAGTCTTAAATATGTAATAAACCTTTACTCTTTACAACTTTAAATACTTTTTGGTGGGATTTCAGCTATGCTATATATTTGACTTAGATATATGATACCCTATTATTGCTTCCGCTATATTTCACATGCTTCCGCATTATTAACTGTTGATCTT
>QPKB01000011.1:22892375-22912772 GCA_003546025.1 Camphora micrantha
GTAAAAAAACTCAAAAAACTGTCTAACCGACCGAACGACGATTAATATACCGGGTCTCACAGCTTTTGTTTTACGGTTCGGTTATTAAAAATGAAAAAACCGAGCTTCACAGTCGATTGGGTTTTCAGTCTGATGCACTGTTATATCCGAACTGTGAAATACATCCGTTACCGTTTTCCCAAACACACAGTTAACTGATCGTTACACCCTAATTTAAAGAAGAAGGGGGTATTGTGTAATTTTATAACTTAAATAACCCCCTTTTAACTTTTGAGGCCTAATCGTTAGAATAAAAGATGAAAGAGGGGAAAACAGAAGAGAAGAAGAAAAGGAAGAAGATGAAAAAAGGAAGGAAGCTAGCAAGCTGCTCGGAGAAAATGCACTTTATTCTCATCTGTCTAGTGAACATTAATGCACTTTAGGTTTTTTCGAATTAGGTAATTTGTTAAAGGAATATTTGGTTCTGATTTTTAACTTGGATTTTGCATTTGACAAAAAAAAAATTATATTGTATTTTTACGTGAAAATTAACCGTATCCGAACCATCTACTATATTACCCGTGGTTTAGTTTTTTAAACGGGCTTTTTAGCCATACTGTTACGGTTCCGGCTTCTCCTTAACGGTTCCGGTTCGGATCCGATCCGGATCCACCTTGGACCCAGACCGGAGCCAACCCGTTTAACAAACCCTAGTTACACCCTCTATAGGAGGCCATTTAACTTTCTTTCCTCTGCCAAAGCCACCTAATTATAAGGAAATTTCTTCTCTATCATGGGCTTCAAGAGATCGGAGATCTTACACTATAATACCGTACATTCAGGTTTAGTAATTTGATTTTCCATAGCATCCATACATTGCTCACACACCTGATCTCTACACTTGGAATTGGCTATCAACCTAAAAAAAAGTCTTGATAGCCTACATATATGTTATAACACAGCCCTGCTACCTGTCCCGAATTCGAGACAGGGTTTTGGACAAACAGCCCCTCAGGGGCTGTTTGGATCCAGGACAGGTAGACTTATGGATGTTATAATATGTCGAAGAAAGTTATGATTGGCAAATCCATCTGATGATGGGCAAAAAATGGATTTCGGGCACCACCGGTCAAGTATAGAAGAGAAATTAATGTTGAAAATAGGAAAGCAGAAAAGAGAGAGAGGGTTTATAGTGTTCGGTCAGTCATGACCAGTGCACTTTAGGGAAAGATTTGTATTTTCTCAGGTGGTGTAGCGATTACAGAGAATACAGGAAGACGATGATAAAATTGATTTGCAATCGCTTGCCTCAGTGCTAGAGGGGTTTTCTGTTTGTTTTATAGTTCGTCCCCTAACAGAATGGGAGACTCTTCCAGCAGCGGACCGTACCTTTTGGAGGAGTCTCCGAACCGCCCTCAAGTGACGAGGGCAGATAAGATCTCTCCGCAGACTTGGTAAAAAGCAGGTTAGAGGTAACGACGCTCTGATTCGTACTTCGTAGATTCGGACCCGGACCTACCCATGACGAGTGGATCTGGACCTGCTCGACACGACCGGGTCATTCAGACCTGACCCAACATCGTGAACTGAATCTCTTGGACTTGACCCGTCATTCATGGTTTGGGCCTGACCCGTGTTTGGACTTGATCATTTGGGTCGGACCCATCACATACATGTACAGAAGACATGGGTCCTAATATATTCAAAATCATAATGTTTGTCTGACGTAGACCAAAATTATTCTATTAAGAACTGAAACAGGGAGTTTCATATCGTTTTCCATAGTGGGGGTCTCATAGGCCAGGGTAACTCGAGCTTGATCCAGGCCTTGCACATTGGCTGGGCCTGGATATATAATCTGGGGGCCTGCTAATATGGGTGGGGCTGATTAAGTTTGTGGAAAGCCCAAATTACGGTCCGGGCTGAATAAGGGTGCTTGTAACTCAGTGGACTAAGTTCTTCAACAATTTCTTTGAAGCACAAATTAAGTTGATAAAAAGCCTTTTGTCTAGGTCCAATTGGCTAGATGGGCTTGCTCGGGCCTGACACTTACAGCCCATGTTGAGTTTGGCAGGCTGTGAGCCGGGCTTTGACCACCGTATTCCGGATTCAGTCGTCGGCTGCTTGGATGTTCGGATGCCCATTAACAACTGTAACTAGTTGACTTGTACGGATTCCAAAACGAGTCTTTGAGTAACTTCTTTTTGTCTTTTCTTGTCCTCTTTGTGTGGAAAAGAAATTTTGCTATTTGTAAGGTTGACTAGAAAGTAGTCATGCGGTAAACGTTAAGCTCTACCACCCAACAACCAGACAGTTAGATTGATGAATGTGGGCCCTCTACACCCGTGAATCATGCCATCTTTTGCTATTTCGGTTGAATTGTGGAAATCCATCCATCTTTTGTTATTTCTGTTGAATAGTCAAAATCCATACTAGCAAACGCAAGGGGGAATGTGAGTTTTTTTTTTTTTTTTTTTTTTGCGGGGGGGGGGGGGGGGGGGGGGTTGGAGACGTGTCATTCTTGACCTCGTGATGAAGAAACTACTGTGGTGGCTGGATTGACCTCGCTGATCTAGAAAGACTGGACTGTGGGTTGAGGCGGCTGTATAGACTCGTGATCTAGAAGAAGGACATACTGTGGGGTTGAGGGCGATTGCGGGTTGACCTCGTGATGGAGAGGAAAAAGACTACCGGGGGTGGGGTTTGACCTCGTGATGAAGACGACACAGGATGTGATGACTTCATGCTGGAAGACTATATTGAGGATCTATATTTAATGTTGTTTTAAACTCATATGAGAGCATTTCTTGATCAAAGCCCATTGGCGTATGATTTTAAATTTGGAATCGATTTGAGAAATGCACTATGGCACAGGGTGGTGCGCTGTTAAGAGAGGTTGTTAGTTCGGTGTTTGGCTTTTAGGTCCAGGAGGGATTGTTTAAATGCCAAAGTGTGAATCCTTCGAAAAAAATAAGAAAAAAGAAATTAAATCTGAAATTAAAATTAATCAATCTCGCACCCTTAGATTTTCATATGTCTTATTTTCATACATTATCATATCTCTTCACAGTGGACCCATCTATAAGATCTACATAAACCATAAGTGTGAGATTGTTAGGCCAGGCAAGACTTCAGCGAATGTGGACTCGGCCGATATGTTTAATTATCGAGCCAGGAATATTGGGCCCAATCAATCAAAGAGCACAAAGGTTACAGCCAGGAAATCTGATTTGGACCGGCTTGGGGCGGCTTGTCGGGCCAGGGGTTTACCGTCCATTATAGGATCATTTTTCAAACAAAAAAAAGGAAAGAAGACAATGAATGGAATGGCAGTCTAGTAGTAATGATATGTTATAAGCACTTTAATATAAAGTGTATTTGTCATGGGCCATGTCACATTGCTATGGGAAGGCTTCCCTAGCAGTTTAGTTGCTGACAAATAGTTTTTGCTGATACACACCGATTTCAGAAAGTCTGTTGGCCCTCTGGGTTAACAGACCTTTTTCTTATTCAATGTCAACATGGAAGTAAAGATTGAGCAAACTAGATTTTGAGTGTCTTTAAGAGCCTTATCCATCATTTGTTTCTTTTTAAGTACCGAGTTCCAATTTTTCCAAGGTGGTGTCCACCGCTTGAATGATCCAGACCATCTGTCATTAAGTGGCCCCATGGATGGATGGATAAAAACAAGTATTATTACTCATTGAGAGCTAATTTTGCTACTCTGGCGTAGTACATGGTATTGAGTTGACTGCCCAGAGAATGTCCAAGGTTTTGACATGAGGCTCTTGCCACTGGTACTGAAACATAATCCAAGATTCCATCAGTATGTCCAAAGGCGCGGAAGCCTTCGTACACGTGGCTTGTTTGCTCACGATAATGCTCTACCTACAGCTTGGATTGGAAAGAGAAGAAAAAGATAAAAGAAAGAAGGAAAAAGAGAGAAGGAAAAACACAGGGGTGCCATTGAGATGCGATTTAGACTTTGAATCATGTGCAAAAACCTAATCCATAGTTCCTTCCGCTGGCCCACCCGGATTGTAAGTATCTGTCCTCTCCTTGCATGTGGACGCGGCATCACAGATCGGTTGAAATTTCGGTGGGCCCAGATCATCCCAATGGGGCTTTCCTCTGCAACGCTGTGTTTACATATAGCATAAAGTCCCAAACAAAATCCAGAAAAAGAAGCGCTGATCTCAAGTCTTCAAATTCATTCCGCGTTAACGCCGAACAGAGAAATTTTTTCTATATAAACGTGATCAGAAGCCTCAGAAATGTATGAAGTCATAGATATCACAGTAAAGTGTGATTAAAAAAACTGCACCATGGCTCTCTATCATGCCTTTCTCTTCACTAGTTTCTCTTGGATTGGTGTGTGATTGCCTGAAGGTGACGGAAAGGAGACAGAGAGCTATTAATTCTATTTAAGTGTGGTTCTCTTGCACCTTCAACAACCTTGCTATTCACCTAAAGGTTAAGTTTAGTCTTTAAGTTTCTGAAATCTGCACCCTATTATTGTCTAATGTAGGAATAAAAAGCTGTTGAATAAGGTGAGCGCGCGATATTAAAGTTGCTCACCCGATGTGTACCATTTTTTCTTCTTTTGAAGTGTCAATACTCCAAACACAGTTAGCCTAAGCTGTGGTTTTCTTCTTGGGTCTCTGTACAAAACCATGGTTCATTATTGTCAGAGCATGAAGAAATTATGGAAAGACAGTAACGAGTTTGTATTTCCTTCTTCTAAAATAAAGGAAGGAAGGGCTGGACTAATCCCTATGGTTCCATGAAGCCGAGTAAATTTCACATGACCTCAGTGTTTCGAACCTCAACTGCGGCCTAGAGTCAAAAAAGTTCAAATCAGTTGGCCTATGACAACTGAGCTACCCTATCCAAGGTTGGTTATGTCGGTGTCAGAATCAGTATTGGTCGGGCAAAAATGGGATAGTACACATGGGCCAATTTATACACAAAAGCAAACAATCCTATCCATCAATCAGGATCACAGTCGGCTTTTGATGGGCCATAATAGGTTACAAGAAATATCTTATCCAAACACAACTATGATGGCCGATAGGTGAAACGTTTTCACTATTATATGAGAATAGGTCTGTGGCAAGGCAGTTTATCAAGTCCATAAGTTAGAATAGTCCTGGTGGAAAACTAAAATTACAGCCCAAATCCAGCCTAAGTGTAGATTGGCCCCATGCCAGTCTTTCACAAAGAGAAGAAGAAAAAAAAAAAAAAAATCCGAATGTAACATGTACTGTGAACCTTCTATAAGAATTACAGACCTAAATGCAGTCCAGATGCTGCCCAATGTGCGATCAGACAAGGAGGTTGTTCCACTAACTCCTTTCATAAATTAATTAAATAGTAAGTTTGAATATAATGAAGACAAATTACCTTCTATCCTTAAATACTAATAAGGGGAAATATTTTCAAGTGAGCGGATTCCCCTCATCATAGGATGAGGGACAACTCCACTTTTTGCACAATTTTAAGCTACAAAAAGTATTTTTGTATTTTTTATGGCAGCATTATTTTTTGATGTACTTGAAACTTTCTAAAAAGGAAAGTGTCTCTCACCCTGTGGTGAGGGAATCCCTCATTTGGATATTACCCTACTAATAAATGAAAGTCCAACGTAATTGTATACAAGTTAGGTCCCAAGGTCTCATAGATGATGGACAAGACAATGACTATTACTGGATCCAACTACTAATGTACGACACCAGGTCTAGCTCTAAACTTGTGAACCGGCACTGTCAATGGGCCCTGGTTTCTTTTTAAAGTTTAGCTTTATTTCTGCCTGGGCTTGGGCCATTGATGGATGTCAAGAAAGCTATATACCATTTGGATTAAAAACTATGGACTTGATTGTACACGAGCTATTATTTCTCTTAAGCTCCGTTTTAATGGGAAAATGTATTCAACATTTTTTTTTTTTAAAGAGCGAAAAAAGACACTTCAAAGTTGATCTTCTACACACTGGCTACCTCTCTATTTTTACCGATGGTTTACTCTCTAGACACCCTGTATTTTCTAAATATCATAACCTCTACTCCTCTCGACTTTCTTCTCTACACTCACTCTCTTCTCTCTCCATCTCCCTCAAGCCTTTCTGCTGTGCCTTCTGCCGCCGCCCGTTGGCCTGCTTTCTCGGTCTCTCCTCCTCATCTATCTCCCTCCTCGCCTCCTCTGTCCCTCTCCTTGCCCGGCCGCCCGCTCTCGCCACTCCTACCTTTCTTTCTCCCTCTCCTTGCCCACCTCCACCCTCTCTCCCTCTTTCTCTCCTTTCTTCCCCTAATCCTATTTCTATTTTCTTCATGGCACATTGGACTACACATGAAAATAAATTATTTAAATGGGCTGGGTGTTCCATGGTATTAAATTACATGGCAAGTAATTAGTAGAAATTGGAGCTGGTTTTTTTTTTTTTTTTCACATGGAATTGGAGTACATATGATCTGCAGTTGATTCTTATGAGCTGTTGTTTTCATGAAACAAAATAAATGTGAGATGAAAAATATCTATGTTTTGATAATTTTTGCTCAAACTTGCAAAAAAGTTCAAAAAAATGAAAAAAAAAAAAGAAAATGTGCATAACAAAGAAATATAGAATTACACAAACGTGCCTTTAAATCAGAAAAATATCCTCGCATTTCCCCCCAGAGAAATTATATAAATTTGTACCATGACGAGAATAATATGTTTTTCATCATGTAGGTTTCAATAACTTCGGACTGAGAGTAGTCCATCGGCACGGGACCTTGCTCACCTTTTGGAGGGGGGAGGCTAGCCACCATCAGATCCTCGGCCAAGACCAACCGAGTCAATCTGATCCATCACGCATCTCCAATCAACCCAAAAGCTCCAACTCAGTCCGCTCCCTCCTGCCAATTTGGCATCCCCTTTAGCACCAGCAACTACATTGTGACCGTCGGATTCGGCACACCCAAGAAAGATATGACCGTCGCTTTCGACACAGCAGCGACCTCACCTGGATCCAATGCAAGCCATGTACGCAGTCAAATGCTACACCAACGGAACCAATTTTGACTTCACCCAATCACTCCTTTGTCAAAATCTCCGGTAACTCGGCGGAGTGCACTCGACTCAGTTCCGCAACAGAAAAAACCCGTCCAGTTGCGACTCGGCCGCCTGCAGTAACTCCATCGAATACGGGGATGGGTCGACTTCTGCCGGCATATTTGGGGCAAGAGACGCTAAACATTGACATCCACCGATGTGATCCGAAATTTCTATTCGGTCGTTCAGAACAATGATGGCCTCTTTGGCGAGACAGCCTGGGTGCTTGGACGGTCGTGACTCAGTCTCGATTGTATCTCAAAACAGCTAGAAATATAGTCAAGTCTTTCTATTGTCTTCCTTCATCATCAAGCTCAGAGGGGTATCTAAATTTTGGGACCAAAGCCATCGTTCCCAGTTAATTTCACATCGCTGGTATCCAATCAAATGCACCATCCTTTTAGTTCCTTGAAATGGATCGGCATTTAGCGTCCGGGGGCATGAGTATAGGGATCCCCCCCATCGACTTTTCATCTCGGTGCACCATAATTGACTCTGGCACCGTCATCACCCGCTCAGCGGACCGTCTACTCGGCGGCTCAATCGGCTTTTCAACAAAGGGGATGTCAAATTACACCATGGCTACCGGCGTATGAGTTGTTTGACACTTGCTATAACTTCCCGGAGTGGACAAACAGTGTGGTGCCGACAGATAAAATTGCGGTTTCAAGGGGGGAGTCGACGTCCGATGGGCATTTACGGACCTTTTAGTGCTGAGCCCAGTCGCAGTTCTGCCTTCCATTGCGGAAACAAAAAACCCAGGAAGCATCGCATAATCGAAAACAGGCAGCGCGGACGTAACAATGTTGTATACGATGTCGGCCCATGGGAGGAATTGGGTCGCGCCGAGGGTGCAGCTTGATGGAAAAGTATTTGCATATCTAACTTGAAACTCTCCGAGTGACTCATGACTCTCCCAATCATCTCTTTTCGACCAAAGACTGAGTTCAGAAATAGGAAGACTCGCCGAGTTCATCTCATTTTAATGAGTTTCTTGCATTTTGGAAACTATTCATAGCTAATCTAGATTTTAAATTATTATGATTATTCGTAAGTAATTTTTGGCATTGAGGGAGTCAACAATTTAAAAAGACGGACGAAATGTATTTTGTACATTATATATTCATCTTTACAATCGATATTTGGACAACAAATCATGTAATGTGCAATGTTTTTTTCTTTTATTTAATTCTCCTTATTGTAGGATTTTTCTGCCACATATAGATTTATTAATTTGAATTGATTATCCATGAAGTCCATCAAATAATATATTTATATTTTATGTGGAAGGATTCATTTTAATATCTTTAAAATTATAACTTTAAAAAAAAACATAACTCTCCCATCTCCTTCATTGACTCTATCTGAGTTGATTTTCTCTGCATTGTATGAGTCGAGTCCGAGTCACTAGTTTTCAACCTGTTACATTATGGCACTAATTACTATGCGTAAGACTATGCCTATGTCCCCGCCCCCGCCCCTCCAATAGCTTTTAAAACCCCTCATGTAGACCATTGTGGAACCTCCATTTTGCGTGATGGCTCCCCGCCACAACTGGCGAATCTAATTAATGAGTCTTTGCAACTCCAATATCATAATCGATTTGTGATAAAAAGATCTAATAAAATAGAAGATAGAAAAGGATAGCTACGAAGGAAAGTATGAGAAGAATAAAGAGAAATGATCTACATCTCTACTATATTCATTAGAGTTGATTTATGATCAGAAATGGAGAGATGTTTAGCCCAAATCAGCTACTCTAATATCTAGATAATACTCCTATCTAACGATTTTGTAGAAACTTAAATTAGAGGTACAGTAAAGCACGTTTGTTCAGAGACACATGGATACGCACAATGCTGCCGACTCAATGGATAACTCTAAAGCCCACACATCAATATGGACGAACTCCAGCGATTCTTATTGTAGATAATGTTAACGCGATCAATAGGTTCAAGTAATAAAAATAGATAATAAGAATTTAAATAAATAATTTGTAGAGTTATTTTAAGCTTTCAATGGCTCGCAAACCTACGAGGTAAATGGTCGCACCCTCGCGTACTACATGTATTATCTGTCCCCTTCACACCACTGTACGAAGAATATGATATACACACATTAAGAAGATGTGCATACCCAGTTCATCAACCCTGACAACCAAGAGTGAAATCTCTTTACATCTCCGTTTACCACTCGATTTTAAAAGAGTTCTCAATTTCCTCACATGTATTTACACTTGCTGGTAGATAATATAATAGTATTAGTCAGAGCAATACTGTATTTTTCTCTCTCAACCATTTGACGCGAATCACATATAAATATATAAACCACTCAAATTGTACTTTCTCATCGTATGTTAGCTTTTATTGCATGAGTTTTAATACAATTAGAGTCTATATCCCACATCCGGACCTAAAAAATTGTTACTTTCTTCTGTTTGTTATAATTATACCTATCTCAAAATAAATTAGATGCGAGAAAAAACTTTTAAGATGATTAAAAACTAGTAATACCATGTTGTGAATAGTTTAGATATTAAACGTCACTCTCTTTCATTGATATATATATCAATGAGCCATACTTTGTTAGAGTCTAAAAAAAATCCCAAATATTATTTTGAGATTTTGGTGCAAACTGTGACCATTCCAGTCTCATTTATCATGTCCTTTCTTAATAAAAGCAAAAGGTATTATAAAAGATAGGTGTTAATTATTAGGGTTGTTACTTTTATGATTTGTTTAAATAAGAGTCATGCAAATATGCCAATATGCACTATAAGTATGCAAGATTATAAATTGGACTCTAATTATTAATCGACTCTGAATCTAAAATTATGCTATCAAGCAAGCGCGCAGCACATGCTTAATCAAGAAGCCCGTGTTTGAATGAAGAAAGTTACAATTTCTCACGTCAGACCAACTATGGTTAATTGACAGCATAATCAAATAGATAGTGCATTTTGATCATATCATTGGAAGATAAAGTAATCTAGAACACTAAAAAAAAAAAAAAAAAAACCCGATAATGTGTTTGCATATAACAACAAAAATTGTGTAGAGCAACAGAACATTGTAAAAAGGGAAAATAGTCGCTTCCATTCATATCAAGGAAAATGAGCAATAACATTCTTCTCTAACCAAATTCAGCATCCAACATGTTTGTTTCTACCCTTGGGCCAGTAGGACATTCATAAAAGAAAATGCAGGAAACTTGTTTACATGATAAATTCCCACCATATGTAGGCGTAAATGCTTTAAGAGACTAAAACTAAGGGATGGATCATTTGAATATTAGCTTTACAACCTTAATCCATGTCCAATTATCTACCCCATCCTTTTTAAAATGTTAAAAAAAAAAAAAAAAAAAAAAAGCAGCACCCCATTTACTATATATCATGAATATATAAATATATCTTTTAAGTGGGTTTATAATTTTCCACAGTTAGGAACATTACCAACACCACAAGCTGCAAATACAGCAAGGCAGGTGAGCCAAGAACTCAGCTTCCACCAACCAGAATTGAAGCTTTCAAAAGCCTTGACTGCGCTGCCAAAATTTCCATAGACAAACTTAATCAAAAATCCCCAAATTTTGAAAACCCCAGATAAGATTAAGCTCATTTACAACAAAACCAACAAGAAAACTCAATGTCATTAAAAAGAATTTCAACTTCAAATCAGTTCTTTGAAAAGAAAATGAGAGTAACTAACTGAATTACTACTAACCATTGACTCCAAAGGAAAGGAAGCAATAGGTGGCGTATATCATGTTTGAGCATGTCAGAATAAGGGTGCAATAGGTAAGAAAGCCATACTAAAAATGGTTAATATTTATTTCCTACTAATGTCCAATGATGTGAAATCTATCAAGAAAATGTGCAATAAATTCAGTTTCAGTAGACTGCAAGTGCCCTCATCCAGAAACAACAAAAAAAGAATGTCTTGATATAATAGAAACTAATTGGATTTGCTCCTGATAACAATTCCAAAGAAAGAGCTTATACATCGATGGATCCACCGAAAGAAAAGTAGTGAGTCCATATCATAGTCCCTAGTTTAGTCTCAAATCCAACCTGGTAGTGAGAAAGGATAATGAGATTCTTTGAAGAGTAACATATAAAGAAGAAACCAAAATATGCAGTTAAATAAGAATGAATCAAGATTTCAAAACAAGTAAAAGATCAAGATTCTGTACCTTGTAAGCATGTTCAATATCAGCAGGCAGGTCCAATAAACCCAACCCATTGCAATCCATAGGTCAAATCATGACACAGCCCAAAAGTGGGCTTACATCAGAGATTAGCATAAAAATAAAATAAAAACCCAAAAAAAGAAAAAGAAAAAGGAAAGAAATCCATCTTGAAGGAACGTTGTCCCAAATTTTCTACCTGTTTAGTAAAGTTTGCCCAATCTTGTGAAAATGTTTCAATCAATGATAATATTGATTCATGACAAACTTCTACGGGGAATGAAGTTGTGAATCTGCTCATCACCTAGTTTCATGACAAAAGTTTTTTTTATTTTTTTTTATATACTTTGGGTAGAACTGGACCCAAACCAGCCCACCTGAGTTGCACTATTTATGAAAAAACAGTAACTTCTTTTAAAAATATCCATTTTTGCACCCCTGCCCCCACCCCCACACACACAGCCATAAAATGCTCATATAAGGAGTATTTTATTGGTCTTAAAAAAAGTCTATAAACAGTCTACTACCTTCTCATCTCTCACCCAAAATTATACAACTCTCACTCACTCTCTCTACTGGTCTCTAACTCTCTCTCTCTCTCTCTCGAAGATTCAATCTCTCTCACTCTCTCAAAGATTTTTTTGGAGGCCCAAAGATCAAGTCATAAAGAGATAAGATTAAAGGGGCTTTCAAAAATCTTTAAGTATTCTTATTATTTAAATTTAGATTCCATAATTTATAAGTCTATTTATATTATATTAACTCTCTTCTTCTCCCCTTTCTTATATTAATTATCACAAAAAAGAAGTTATTACTATATTATTATGATATAACTTTTTCTTTCAAATTTCATTTTAAAATATGGTGGACATCTTATAAAAGAATTCACATACAATCTTCTTCCATTAATTAGCGGGAATGCCTTAGGTACCAATCCCCCCCATCGAGCAGGTGGGCAAGCAGTGAGTTCCACTGGATATCGAGTATATTGAGTAGAGCGCTGACAAGGTAATCTGAGTCATCGTATCTGGTGCAAGAGAGTCGTTTACACTTTAGACTTTTGGACTTTGTGCCATAAGCAATGCAAGTGTTTCACATGACTTATTTAGAGCAAAGATAGGAAAAGGAAACTGCCATATCTACCAATATGTTATGCTCTGTCCAAAAATGCGACAATATCTAACAACTAATGAATTGGATTGATAAGAAAACAGCAGTATCTAAGAAAATGTGCAAAAATCTAGTTATGACTGATTACCTATCAGATCTCATTGTCAGATTAGGATATGTAACAACTAATGAATCGATTGATCCATTGGAAATGATTTTATGAGAATTAGCCCACCGAGATGACAAGGTACATCTTAAAGCTTCTGTAGTTTTATATCAGTGTTAGATTTGGATTCGGTTTATGATTCACGAGGCCCTTTGTGTGGATGGTTCGGAAGGATCATAAATCAGCTCCACTCTGTTGCCCTCATGTAATTCAAAGGCTCCTATATGTGTGGATGGTTTAGATGGATCACAAGTCATATTCACCGATGATTGGGTACCACATGGAATTTGAGCACCTTAATTTCATTCATATTTCAAACATCCAAACCCTAGTTGGATTGGACATGGAACAAGTAACTCAAAGTCCTGCTCGTGAGCCAATCTAATAAAATTAATAGTCATAGTGATTCAATCGATGCACATAATTGACAGAGAGTTTCTGCCTCAGCGGACTACACATGCAATCCAAACTCTATGGGGCCTATTTCAGCCAGCTTTTTAACCAGTGCAACTCCTTTCCCACTCTTATCCCTCCCATGATCTAGCACCATGGCTAATTTTATGCTTATTTAGCCGTTGCTCACTACCGGATTAAATCCAAATAGAAAGAACAATTCAAATAAGGCCTTAAGTTTTTTACCTTATTTAAAAAAAAGGACAATAAGTTTTGAAACTTTTCAAATTAGTCCCTAACTTTTCCACTAAGTATTCAATTAAGGACATCCGTCATTTAAAAAGTATTTTTTGGCGATTTTATCCCTCAATTATTCTAAACTACCCATACTACCTTTTATTAAAGCCTTAACATGGATTTGCGGCCGCTACTTACAGCCGATCATCGTCGGGTCAGTGGTCGTCCTTGATCACTATGGGGATGCTAATGATGGGAATTGAGAAAATATAGAGAAAGTTAATGAGAATTTTATTTCAATGAAAGATACTTTAGTTATTTTAAGAAATTGAGGGAAAATCTTGTAAGAAAAATATCTTGAAATGAGCAGATGTCCTTAATGGAAAACTTCTTAGAAAACTTAGGGACTAATTTGAAAATTTTTAAAACTTGTGTCTTTTTTTTTTTTTTTTTTAAATAAGGCAAAAACTCGTGGCTTTATTTGAAGTTCTCCCAATAAGAAACTATGGTTAAAAGGCTATTAAATCAAGAGTTCAGATTATTTGACGGGGCTATCTTTTCACCTTTACATTTAAAGAGACATTTTCTATAAGGTCTGTCCAATCTAGTCCCAAGATAAGGGGTGCTCAGCCCTGCCAACCCTTAAAATGAGGGTGGTTTATTTTTAAGAGAAAAGCCTGAGGGCCAGGCTTGGATAGATATAGGTATTTAAATCTGTAGGGTCAAACTTGGATAGTACTAGACCCGACCTAGTCGTGCAAACCCTTCTATCTTCTTTTATTTTATATTAAATTATATTTAAATATTTAAATATATACTAAATTGCCCATTTGAGGTTTCTTCTAGGACTTTTTTTGCGACACTTTGTCATTCTTTTTTGTTCTAGGACCGAAAGTAATGGATTATATGAAATATGTTTTCTCTTATACCTCTAAAATGAATATATATTTGTCGATTTGCATTTGACACTTTGATATATTTTAGATTAAAAGTTAAAATTGAAAAAGGTGCATGCAACTGCCAATGCCATCTTGTTGTAAATTTTATATAGCTACACCTCATATTGCTTGTTTCTATGCATTCTCATTTATGGAGGGGTTGGTGATTTTCTTTTACTGCCTATGCCTGAAGATGAATGTCCCTTAAAGTGTTTTTGTAATAAGACGGCAAGAGAAAAAGTTAACCCTTTTGCCTTTTTTATGTTTTAATTTTCTTTTATTTTCTATTGTAGTAAAGCACATTTGTTATATTTCTTCGTGTGAATGGGGTTTAATTAGAGGAGAAAGCCCAAGATTGACGATTCCAAGCCCAAATAAAGAAGAAAAATTAATATTAAGTTGTCACTCAATGCTAGGTAGTAGTATAAAAAATTAAAACTGGCTTTTTTATTTTCAATCCCTCACCCTATCCCTGACTTAGCCGCGGGGGCAAGGGCCTAAGTAGTACAATCCCTCCAAGAGCTTTGGTTTGCCGAGGCCAAGACCTCCATATGATAAGGCAGTGTGAGGACAACCTCAATCCTGGCCCCCGGCCCTTTTGACACCCAAATTTCCATCTATCGTAACCTCCATGCTAGGAACACATGCAAGTGGGCCCCATGATCTGTAACCACATGTCCACTGTATATGGACCATTCATATATAGGCCAAGAATTCTTCATAATTTGACATCAGTTTAACAGCTACAAACTCCATGGTCATCATTCATTCGATTATCGTTTTGTATCGCAGTCTCTGTCCACTTGTGTGGACCCACCTTGGAGGGAGAAAAGTTCAAAAGTGAAAGCCCTATCAGCTGAGCACATTATAACAATAGAATAAGCTACAATATACTTATAACTAGAAACACCAATCATTTCAGTACTTCACTCTTTATTAACCATATCACACTGATTAATTGATTTCATATTGTTCCAGCTTCTCGACAATTACAGTTACACCAAATAGAATGCTTAGACTTTCAGAAAGTCAAATTCAATACAATCCAAACAATTTACCCATAATTTCAAGGAAAAAGTCCTTTTATAGGAAATAATAATTTAATTAGGATTGTTATCCTGAAATGAAAAGATCTTTCAAATGTGCTATATGCTATTTCATTCCCCACCATTTCCATGGACCCAAACGAGCTCAAAATGAGTTAGTTAAGTCTAAACTACTTTTCAAATTCTAAGAGTGATAATTAGTCTATAAAATGGGTTAAAAGCTATCATTTTCATGTGCATTTGTAGACTTAATAAATATCAATTGCAATTCATAAATCATAATCCCATTATTTCATGCATTTGATCATAACTGTGGACTTATAGTCAAAGCTAGCTAAAAACCCTTAATTTTGTATGAATTTACGAGATTAGTATATTACATCACCACTGGGTCCCGCTAATTAGATCTTAAAGCACTGTGCCCCATTACATTATCTCATCTTGCATTAGGCAGGGCCCATGCATCCCATGGATTTGCACCATTAATTATTTCCTTACTTGGTGATTTAGTTATTTTATTGTTTAAGATTTTTCAAAGCAACGAGACCCACATCTCTACGGAACGTCACACAATCTCTCCCTCAACCAAGAAGATTTTAGATGCCTCCATATTATTCCCCTATCATTAATTATCTTCAAGAAGTTTGAATAGTTGCATAAATTATCACCAAAAGAGAGATAGAGTTAGACTCAAATTGAATTTGAAAGAAGGCAGGAGAAACAAGGAAGTAGAGACCAATGAGGACTCTGCACATTATTTGACATCAACACTCATTTATGGAAGAGTCCTATTGCAAGAAGGAAGCCAATCCCATATTTCTCAGGATAGCTATTCATAAAATTGTCCCATTCACTTTTCGATCTGACCTTCTATTGGTAAATTTACCTACTATTGAAAATCTTATTTAGAGTGGATGGCTGTGGAGCCAAGATCAAGAAAATCAGAGCTGATCGAAATGACCAAGTTATGACCTCAACAATTGGCCGTGAATTCTTTACCCCGGATTAACAATTAGTTATAAACAAAAGTGGGCCCAGTCTTGGTTCAAAACTCAAATTAATTCAGCAAGGTTAAGAGATTGGAACTCTCTCTCTCTCTCTCTCTCTCTCTTTTCCTTATCTCATTCCAACTTGGAGTCCAAGAGATAATCCTCTGTTAAAGATAATTGCAGCAAGAGAAAGGGTCAAGGACTTTGTGTTTAAAAAACTTTTAAGGGGATACAACCCCCATATGAAATGGCATGACTCTCTTCTCTATTAGGGTGGATGACCATCCAACTCCCCTTTCTCTTCTCTCTCCCCTTCTTCTCTCTCCCCCTTCTAGATATAGGTTTCTCTAGTCCTAGTGTCTCCCTTTTGGGCCTTGTCTAAGCAAGACACATAGTTCTGAGGAAAAGAGCTTAATTTGGTACTTAAGAATGAATATAAATGAAAATTAATCTTTTTGTTATGTGCAATTGCTAGTTAACTTTGCGTAAGGGGCAGCAAGATAAAGGTACATAGTCCCTAACTTTTTTTTTTCTTCACGAGGAATGCTTGTTAATCTTAGTTATTTATGTTTTTGAAATGATTGAGTAGGCTTGTCTTCATAACTAGTAGGTGCCTTTCTTATTGTCGTTCTCAATGGCTAGAATAACATTTTTATTTGTATGCTTGATTTTGACTAGATCATGCTTAGAACATGTTCTTTTTGACAAATCTATGCTTAGACTTGATAGGTAATGATTAGTAATTCTATACTTTGGTAAAGGGAAGAGGTCTTGGGTATTTTTTCTGATATTTCAATAGGAAAATTATTTCCTTTTGAGAAATTTGCATTTAAAGTTGGATTACGTTGATGGTATGGTTTTGGATTTGAAATAGAAAAACTGATCAACATGTGTTTTTCATAAAGACAAGGTTGTTTTGGATTGACTTGGATGGATTTATGAATGCCCTTCGTCTATTTTATCAATATGTTTGATTATTTCAATTATTATTATATCATTATCCATTTGGCTTGGTTTTTTGCATTATTAATTTACTTGTGATACCTTTGGATTTTTTTCTTCTTGATACGCTCTCTGTAGGTTCAATCCCGTACTTGCCTTGTATGTCTATTTGTAGACACCCTTAGCATTTGCAGCTATTAGTGTTGATTGGAATTCATGATCAACATACGCTAGGGGTGAACCAAGATTTTTCTTATTGGGTTTTGTTGGTGGGCCTCTTACCCACGGCTATACGCCTCCATAGCATCTCTCATCTAGACTGTCTTCTGTTAGATTGTATAGACTCAAATCCATCAGATAATGTAATAAATTGATTAATTTCTTTATTTTATCAATAATAATCATGCTTTTCCTTTCATGAGATGAGAATGGTGTTTTACTACTCCAATGCACATGACCAATACGTATGACATAAAATGGTTCATGAGATTGAACCGGGTCCCATTAGTATATTAATATGTGATATATGTGTATGGATGAGATCACACACAGGAGACATTTGTCACAAATCTTATACTTAAAATATCTTCACAACCGGTGATGAGACTGGGCATCTCATCTGATAAGGTTGTAGCGCTTTGATCACTATAAGATAGTGTGATTTGTCTCGATCATCAGAATGTAAGATTTTGGATCACGGTGCTGGTACATTGGATGTATTGAAGGCCATTGTAAGCACCTTATGGAATACTGTCTCGAGTTTAAGGTTTGCTCTCATAATTCCCTAACAATAGGCTCTCAATCCTGAGACATTGATGAACTCAAGTTTCTATCTATTCATTTTGCTTTGAGTCACCAACTGAGTGAGGCCAAACTGTAGGTCACACCTCGGTGTCTTGGGTACGTGGTAGTAGGACGTGGGAACATCTAATGGTCAAGAAGGAATCTATCTAATTATCCCCTTGTGCCAATTAATGGATTTATCATTAGTAAGTGCACACCCATCTCGATTAAGAGTTAATTGGATGGTACTGATGATCACTGTGATTAATTGGGGCTCAAAGGATAATAAGATGTGGATTTGAATTGGTGGGACATTATTAGTCCAGTTAATCCATGGATATTTGATAAAGGGGCTTAATTGTGATAATACGGAAAGTTTAGGGTCCTTCATTGTAATTTATTCCGAAGACTGGGTGCAATTGCATTTATATAGTGGTGTTATTTGCAATTAAACTGTGCCCCGGATTGCCAATGAGATGTGGGTCACGTGTCCAGTTGGAGGCAGCTTTTCTATGGAATCCCTAAGTGGTCCCCACGCTAGCTAAGTTATTGGAAAGATTACTAATTCTACTTAGAACTCTAAGATGAAGGAGATTAGGAAGTTACTATTTCTATTTGAAGTGAGACTTCTAATAGTGTAATAGTAATGTTACTTATTATTGTGTAGAAGTAGACCTCTTATTTCAAATAAGTACAAGAGAAGAGTTGCTTAATGCTATAAAGGAGTAACAAGGGCTGGGATACATACAATCTTGGGAAAACGTCCAGCCCCCTATTGTGCAATAGATTGCACATATTCTCCTCTGCTTCTAGTTCTCTTCTAGTTCCTTTAAGCTTCTAGTTGTTTTTCTTTATGGAGATCCCACCCATCTCCTTTAAAAGAAGAGATCTGGTACAGGTCATAGGCGTGGAAGACTAAGAGGTCTTGAAGATCTAAAGTAGTTTCGTTCTCCATTAGAGCACACCCGGGGCAAGCAAAGTATAATCTGCTTCTCTAATCTTTTGTAGCATTATTTTCATGTTTGCTTTGTAATATTGCGTATATGGATATATGAGTATGAGGGATTGCATCCTGGATATGGTTTTGATGGCCTTAATTGAACGTATTGATTCCCTGGTTCTAGTGGGTCAAAAGTTTGTGAAATCACATACCACGAGCCCACCTATTTCCAACATCTTCAAATGCGGAACCCTTGCCCTAAAGTTTCACTAAGTTACCGCTATGACGATTGGTAGCATATCCAAACGGAGTTTCTTGAGTAATAATGGAATTAGGTGAAAGTCTTCCGCCAAAGTAATAATAATCTTAAACAAAATTCTTCAAAACTTAGTAAAATACACAAAGATAAGTTTCTTGTAATTATTAGTTCGAAGTTCCCTTAAAAAAATCCCTAAAAAGGTTAGAAATATAAAATTTTATTTAAAAACAAAATAATAATTGCAATAAATTGAAAATTCATTTGCCAGTACCCTTTGAAATCCAAAACGCCCTAAAGTAGCATATCAATTTTAAGGTAGAAACTCTGAAGGGCAAGATACCTGTATTCACAAATGATCTAGATAAATTTAAGGCTTGGACGCGTGAGAAGTTCATGCAGGCTCTTAGTATTGCCACTTATGAAAAATTTAGGACATCTTCAAAATAGCCGAAACTCTCACAAATTTTTCTTCGAGTCCCAACTTTGTACTTTTTTTCATACTTATAGTGATATATTGGATATTTGCAAGACTCCTATATTACAAATTCATAAAATTAAAAAAAAAAAAAAAAAAGTAACAACCCTAATGAAGTAACCACCTTTTTTCTTTATTAAGAAAGGACAAATGCAAAATGAGACTAGAAGTTTGTCATAAGTTTGCATCAAAATCTCAAAAATAATATTTGGGAATTTTTTTTGAGACACTTAACTAATTAAGTGTGTTCATTGATATATATCAATGAAAGAGAGTGATGTTTTAACTTATTCACAAAAATTGGGGTTACTAGTTTTTTATCATCTTAAAAGGTTTTGCTCCAGTCGAATTATTTTTGGACAGAGGTAATAATTATAATCAAAACATAAGAAAGTAACTAATTGTTTGATCTACGGTGGATATAACTCCGATTGAATTAGAAAATTCTTTCAATAAAAGACACAAGGAGAAATATTTTGATTGGTTTTTAGAATTTTGTATGTGAGCTTCCCATGGTTGAAAAGAACAATATAGTACTATGCACTACTACTATATTTATCAAGTGTAAATAACTAAGAACGGCTCCTTATCCGAGTTGTCAAGGAGTGGAATATATTCTCACCTAGCTGTCCAGGGTTGAACCTCGCGTGTGCTAGTTCCTTCCATGGTGTGGGGCTTTTTTTTCCACACATTTATGTTAATTAATCATCAATAACTATTAGAGATTCGTTATCCTTAAACTCCTCTCTGTTTCTTTCTTTTCCTTCACTTTATTCTTTTTTTCTCCAAATCAATTAAGATTGTATAATACTACTTTTGGAATCAAAGATCCATATAATTTTGTCACTTGATGTTGTTTTTTT